>JAHLJT010003656.1:1687196-1716891 GCA_031308135.1 Acheta domesticus | reverse complement strand
TTTTCTCAAGGAAACAACATTAAACAATCGAAATCTAAGCATGTGTCAATGAGCTCCTGATTGCACGTTTAGTGCGCAGCGTAGAGTAGGTCGTTTAAACTTAACCCAGAAGAAGATTGGCACTACAATTGAAGACTACACGCAGTGGTGTAGTAGGGGATTGTGGATTCAACACACAAAAATGAGGTATAAATAGAAAGGAGGTGCTATCTTACTGACACCATTCAACTGCATGCCCCAATTCAATGTATTCTCTCATGAACTTGACATAATTGTGCCTTAATTCTTTATCTTTAGAAAATCTGTTTTCTAAAGCAAGCAAAAACTGCTTGGCCACAAAATGTGAATTCCCCAATAATTGTGGAGGACGTTTAAAAGGCAAAGATACACAAAATTGCCCATTCTCCAACCTAAAGGTGTCCTCATTAAATTTCTTTTCACAAGGATGCTCCAAGTGTGAGAAGTTTTCATCACGAGAAGAGGAAATCCTCTCAGAATTCCAAATATTCTCATAATCATTGACTAAGGAAGGAGAGTGTGCAGTTAAGAAAAAGCACTGATCTGGGGGTGCCGCACTTGGCAACAGTGTGGGCAATCGATCCCCCGCAATGACATTACCAAACTTAGTATCAAGAATAAAAAGCTTTGAACAATGGCTGCTCTTCTTAGTGTTAAGCACCTGAAAAAATAAAGAAGAGCTTAATAAAATATCTAATTTTTTAGGAATAAAGAATTGGTCATCAGCCAATTTTAGGTCAGCAGGCAGCTTCAGGGCAGCTAAATTAATGTTCCTCCGGGGGTGGCTTTGGAAATAGCAGGGACCACTAAACATTCTATTGCCCTTTTCCACCTACAACACCGCGAGGAGATTAACACATGAACTCTAGCATTTGAACCAGAAGTAAGAGCATTAACAGAATGAATCGTAGCATTATGCCTAATTCTTTTGAGACGGAGGGCCTGTACCAGTGATTCAGTTATCAAGGAAACTTCACTACCAGAATCAAGTAATGCCCTGGCTGGCAGGGTTTGGCCCAACTCATTTGTTGCATTAACAATGGCTGTGGGAAGGAGAGAACCAATATTAAATGTCTGGCTAAGAACCAAGTGTGATAACGTGGAAACCTTTGTATCGTGTGGTTGTTTTGCAGTAATCTGGGTGGCAGATGCTAGTCCAGCAGAGGTGTTGGGAGCACTAGAACAATGAGGTGATGCCAAATTATGGACATTTTGTGTAGAAAATTTATGAAGCATTGAGTGGTGGTTCTTACCACAAGTTTTACAACTTCGTTGTGAGCAATGATGAGAAGGACCCTTCCTTCGAAGACAGTTGTAGCAGAGTTGATGAGAAGAGACAAAATCCCATCTCTGCTGGACAGCCAGGGTACGAAAACGAGGGCAGGCGAAAAGTGGGTGCTCTCCAGAACTGCAGGCAATGCAGGCTCGAGCTGATGACCCCTCTTCCAGCTGAAACACCTGTTTGGCAGGTGAAGATTGTGTAGGGCGCTTAGACTTACTAACTGAAACAGAATTCACATCAGGATTAGCAAGAGGGGCAATGTCTAGGGCTCTTGCCCGGAGTGAAAGAAAATCTAAAACATTTTGCAATGGAACAATATCATTTTTTGCTTTAGCAAGGAAAAATGCTTCCCTTGTTTTGTTATCCAATTTACTGAGCACTAAAAATTGTACTATTATTTCAGCCATAGGGACTGTAGTGGGAACTGCTGACATAGATAGCCAGTGAGAAGTTACTACATTGTGCAATTCTCTTAAGGAGGAGGCATCACCAATTTTGAGGGAAGGAAAGGAGAAGAGAGCATGAATGTGCTCTTCTAAAATTTTCGATTTATCGTCATAACGATCTCTTAATAAAGCCCAGGCCTGTTGAAAGGATCTGTCTGATACTGTGAGCACAGAAATCAACTTCAGAGGTTCGGCCTCGAGACTACTCATTAAATGCACCAACTTCTGCGAGTCCGGTATCTGTACCTGATTAATGACTAATTGAGTAAACAAATCACGAAAACGTTGCCAATTTCTATACCTTCCATCAAATTTTGGAATTTTAATGCTCGGTAGCGAGGCATGATGACACGCCGAGGCAACAGTAAGAGGCTTTTCAAAGGGCTCGTATTTTTCATTCAATAGCTGTTTTACAGCCAAGTAAGCATTTTCACATTGCGAAAAATTTTGTTCATGAATCGTGCTAAAGAACTCTGTGGAGCTGATCGCATCCATTTTAAGAGCTTCGATATCTTTCCAAACCTCGCATAACCTATCACGCAAGCACGCGAGACTGGCTACTGTTGCTGGTTGCAAAGCTTTCAAATTACTTTCAATTCGTGAAATTTCCCAAATAGCGAGACTCCACCTTTGTGATAATCTTAATTCAACTGCACCTGGCTCCTTAGCCCGTACCTTTGACTGAGACATGGTTAAATAAGCTTGCTTACTAATGAAAAGAACTGAAATAATTCACGATAGCATTTAAAGGGTATGAAGTTTCATACGCGAAAAACCATCTAAAAATTTAAGGACCGACATGTATTTGTTAATTGGAAGTCAACACCACTTTCATAAGCAAAATGAGCTATGTAACTATCGTCAAAATACATTTAACCCTACAAACTTGAGAACCTAAGATCAGGAACGTGAAATATGAGGTTAGGAAAGCTGCATAAGATTTCCAGGAATTGGAAAGGCGTAACCAAGAACATGCTTTTAATTTGCACCATACAAACCGCAAAGCAAAGCGCACATAACACAAGTAAATGTTACAACAGCACTGCTAATGATTCTACTGTAATTTTGTTTTTTATTCACAAAGGCACGCGTTCCGTGTGCGCATCACGATGACGCGGCATGGCGTGAACAAAACCCTCGCGTAGTCAGTGTTACCAACGAACGAACGAAGTATTCGTTCCCGGGTTTCAAGGCACCATAAAATGTCAAAGAATACAAAAAACTTTAATAATAATTTCACAAAACTTTAACAATTTCACAAAACTCTTGCAGTGTTGCGAAACACAAAATTAAAGGCACACACTGACCAAGCGATGCTACCTGACTAACACAGCAAACAAAAACCAAATGAATGTAACATTGAAAGGTTACGAGGCACACATGGCCGGGTTGTCGAACCACACCACTGTCACAGCACCACCGCTCCTACAAATCACACCGCTGTCCAGTAGAGGGTCTCAATGCAGAAATCGTGAAAAATGCCCTTCACCGCCGTGGATGCTTCATGCTCCCGGTCCACCATAGCTCCATCCGCTTGGCCCACACTCCACCAGCTGTGTCGCCCGCTGGCCGCACATGCTCTGGCGGTGCCCCGGGTTCGACCCCGGGCAGGGCTCAGAGGGGCGGGCAGCCGGCTAGCTGGCGGCGGGGGGGGGCGGACGTAGGCAGGGGGAGAGATACGGGCGCGACGGCGCGATGGTGTTGGTGGCGGCGGTGACGGTGGTGATGTAGTGACGTCACCGGTGTCGGCGGCGAGGGTAGCTGATTGCAACCTGGCAGGGCGGCGGAAGAGCTGTCACATGCATCAAGGCGCGGGGAAACAATGATTTAATTAATGTCTTCATTCCATCTCATTGATTGATTGATTGATTGATTTTTTTTTTTTTTTTTTTTTTTTTTTTTTAAGTGGGACGCGCGAATGTTGGAATTGGCGCCCCCATGACACCCTGGTCTAGCATGGAACTCCCATAATTTAGCGGGAAGCACTCCAAAGAGTGCCCAGGTGGGCGGAAGTCGCAGGAACTTGTCCGCGCCGAGCAAAATGTGCTAACATTTATTGGGGCCGGGCGCATGGCGATGCTCGGGTTCGGCACTGTCCGTCTCCCACTCACTTCTTTCAGCAACAAGCACTGAGAAGTCCACCACAGTTCTGCATTATCTTGAGAGACTCCATTCCTACTATAAACGAGTGAGGAGGGCATACAACAAACGAAAGCATAGGCGTTTGCCTAGCGTACATATTGTAATCACCTCGAACCATTACTGAGTACCTCGTAACAATTACCTTAACCTAGAAGTAACAAAATCACATAGAATTTGTAGCAGTGCTTAATCAAAAAATTATACCAATTAGTACAACAAGGAATTAATAAAACGCATAAAATGTCAAAGAACACCAAAAAAAACCAAGTGGCAGGCCCACGCAGTATGACCTAAAAAATGATAGTGGTACGCCTGTTCACCAGGCGGCGAAGCGAAAGAAAAATCAGCTGAGCATCTCTGGTCGACAGAGGGGGAAAAGTAGAGATAAATATCATGGATTGGGGCTTACTCGTGGGAGGATCTAGCCAGTGCACATAACTTTTGTACTGGTCGCAATAACTTGCCCTGGCTAGTTCGTACTTCAACAGTACGCACGACTCCGGCTTGATCAGGGAACAATTTCTCCACTACACCTAATTTCCAGTGAGAGGGCGGAGATTCCTCAATTAAAAGTACTAAATCATTTACAGCTAGTGGTGGTGACTCCCTTTTCCACTTCACCCTTTGTTGCAAGGTGTGGAGGTAATTTCGCGACCAATATTTCCAAATTATTGCTAATTTGTTATTTAAATGGCGGAACTGTTGTGCAGGAGTAATCTGCACAAGAGGCGAGTCAGTATCTATAGGAAAAGTATTAAGCGCGTGCCCGTAGACTAAGTGATTCGGGGTTAAAATCAAATTCACATCCGTATCTGTAGACGTGACTTCAAGCGGTCTTGAGTTTAAACAAGCTTCTATTTTGGCTAAGAGGGTGTACAATGTAAGCAAGGGCACAACTTGTTGCCCTAAAGCGCGACGCAAATGGAATTTAAGACTTTTAACACAAGCCTCAGCTAACGAGTTTCGGTGAGGAGCGTAGGTGGGACAAAAGTGCCAGGAGGTACCCTGCACTGATAAAAAATTGGTGATAACCTCTAAATCCCGAGCGGAAAGAACAAAGCGATTAGCCTCGGCTAGGATACGACTAGCACTTTTGAATGTACTAGCGTTATCACTGTACATGTGCACAGGATAACCTCTTCTCGAACCAAAACGTTCAAAGGCCGCAATGAATTGAGAGGAGGATAGATTTTCGACGATTTCTAAATGCGAAGCTTTCGTGGAATGGCATATAAATACAGCAATCCAAGTCTTCTGAGACATTTTTGATCTCGTGAGAGACGGCCTTGTCAAAATTGGGCCACAATAATCTACGGATGTGTGAGCCCATGGCCGAGAAGGATTTACGCGGCTAGGGGGCAATGAACCCATAATTTGCTCCACGGGTGCGCCGCGCCAGCGCCTGCACGTCAGACAAGCATTAATTACTTTTTTTGCTACCCGTCGTAGGGAGGGAATCCAATACTGCTGGCGCACACATCCCATCATCATTGCCAAGCCCGCATGTAGAAATGCGAGGTGTATCATTTCTAAGAACAGGACGGTAAATTTGTGGTTAGGCGGAAGTATAATAGGATGCTTGTTTAACCTCTCCACCTGAGAATTCATTAAACGGCCACCCACCCGTAAAAGCCCATCAGGGCCTAGATAAGGATTCAAGCTAAGGAGCGATGACTTGGGAGGTAATCCCTTTTCTTTTGAAAGTGCCTTATATTCAAGGGGGTACATGTCTAGTTGAATGAGCCTTATAATAACCACTGTGGCTTCTCTCAATTCAAGCGGTGCCAACCAACCCCTTCTCCGCATCTGAGCCGAAGCAGGGTCAATGCGAGCAACAATTGCAGCCCGTATATTGTTAATGAATCTTAAGCATAGCGCCAACACCCTTATCAATTTGTGATATTTTGAATATCTGCTAAGTAGCACTTGAACAAATGAATTTTGGTTTTCACCTACATCTGACGAGGGCATACTTGTTTGGTATGCAGTGAACATACAACAGAGAGCATCTACCTTACCATTATCCGCTACCTCAGCATCGACAAACGGCTTGGCCCACATTGACACTGGCTGCTTCAGCCACGGCGGTCCTACAAACCAGAGGGTACTGTGTTGCAGTGCCTGGGGGGAGACACCACGGGTTAGCAGATCAGCGGGATTCTGTCTCGAGCTTACATGGCGCCAACAAGATAGTGGATAGGATGCCACTATCTTTGAAACTCTATGCGCAGTGAAAGCATCCAATTTATGATTGCTTTTCACCAACCAGTGCAAAACAATAGAACTATCTGAAAAAAGATACACTTGATTAATAGAACACACAATTCTCAATGCTCTTATTACCTTCTTGGTCAATTCTACCAATAACAATGCACTACACAACTCCAAGCGAGGAATAGTCGACCCTGCCAGGGGAGCAAGTCTTGATTTAGAGCACAACAAGTGGCTATGCGCAACGGATGCAGAATCATGATTAACTAAGTATAATGCAGCTCCGTACGCCTTATGAGAGGCATCACAGAATCCTACTAGACAAGAGGGAAGGTGACCCTGGGGTAACACCTTGCGTGGGAGTATAATTGATGGCAGTAAAACAATCTCATTAACCAAGGACTGCCAACAACAAGTAAGATCAGAATCAAGAGGAGTATCCCAATCCAACTGTAAAGACCACAATTTTTGCAGAAAAAGCTTCAACTTTACCAAGAAAGGATTCACAAAACCTAATGGGTCATAAATAGAGGCTATTAAGTGCAACACAACCCTTTTTGTTATACACGGGAGGTTGAAAGTGTTTGGATCGGAGTGTTTGCTATATGTAATGCAAAGTGTGTCTTTATCAGTGTTCCAAGTCAAACCCAATATTCTGTGTGTATTGTCTGAGGCCAGAGGCGTGGAAGTGTATTGTGTGTGAGTGGTGTTGAGAGTGGCCAGAAACGATGAAGAATTGCTATTAACCTTTCTCAAATTAAAATGAGCTCCCTTTAGCACTTTTACAATCCTTTGAAATAACGATGCTGCCTTCTCAGCACAGTCACTCCCAAACAGTAAGTCATCTACATAAAATCCCTGCTTGATGGCTGAAGCCACCTCAGGATCATTTTCATTTATTTCCTCAGCCAACTTGTTGAGACACCTTGTACTCAGAAATGCGGAGGGGGCCATACCATAAGTAACGGTTTGCAAAGTAAAAATTTTAATGGGGTCGTGAGGGTTCTCTCGCCACAAAATTCTCTGAAATTTAGTATCAGCATCATGCACCCGAACCATTCTATACATTTTCTCAATGTCTGCTGTGAAACAAACATTAAACAATCGAAATCTAAGCATGATGTCAATGAGCTCTGATTGCACGTTAGGGCCAGCGTAGAGTAGGTCGTTTAAACTTAACCCAGAAGAAGATTTGGCACTACAATTGAAGACTACACGCAGTGGTGTAGTAGGGGATTGTGGATTCAACACACAAAAATGAGGTATAAAATAGAAAGGAGGTGCTATCTTACTGACACATTCAACTGCATGCCCCAATTCAATGTATTCTCTCATGAACTTGACATAATTGTGCCTTAATTCTTTATCTTTAGAAAATCTGTTTTCTAAAGCAAGCAAAAACTGCTTGGCCACAAAATGTGAATTCCCCAATAATTGTGGAGGACGTTTAAAAGGCAAAGATACACAAAATTGCCCATTCTCCAACCTAAAGGTGTCCTCATTAAATTTCTTTTCACAAGGATGCTCCAAGTGTGAGAAGTTTTCATCACGAGAAGAGGAAATCCTCTCAGAATTCCAAATATTCTCATAATCATTGACTAAGGAAGGAGAGTGTGCAGTTAAGAAAAAGCACTGATCTGGGGGTGCCGCACTTGGCAACAGTGTGGGCAATCGATCCCCCGCAATGACATTACCAAACTTAGTATCAAGAATAAAAAGCTTTGAACAATGGCTGCTCTTCTTAGTGTTAAGCACCTGAAAAAATAAAGAAGAGCTTAATAAAATATCTAATTTTTTAGGAATAAAGAATTGGTCATCAGCCAATTTTAGGTCAGCAGGCAGCTTCAGGGCAGCTAAATTAATGTTCCTCCGGGGGGTGGCTTTGGAAATAGCAGGGACCACTAAACATTCTATTGCCCTTTTCCACCTACAACACCGCGAGGAGATTAACACATGAACTCTAGCATTTGAACCAGAAGTAAGAGCATTAACAGAATGAATCGTAGCATTATGCCTAATTCTTTTGAGACGGAGGGCCTGTACCAGTGATTCAGTTATCAAGGAAACTTCACTACCAGAATCAAGTAATGCCCTGGCTGGCAGGGTTTGGCCCAACTCATTTGTTGCATTAACAATGGCTGTGGGAAGGAGAGAACCAATATTAAATGTCTGGCTAAGAACCAAGTGTGATAACGTGGAAACCTTTGTATCGTGTGGTTGTTTTGCAGTAATCTGGGTGGCAGATGCTAGTCCAGCAGAGGTGTTGGGAGCACTAGAACAATGAGGTGATGCCAAATTATGGACATTTTGTGTAGAAAATTTATGAAGCATTGAGTGGTGGTTCTTACCACAAGTTTTACAACTTCGTTGTGAGCAATGATGAGAAGGACCCTTCCTTCGAAGACAGTTGTAGCAGAGTTGATGAGAAGAGACAAAATCCCATCTCTGCTGGACAGCCAGGGTACGAAAACGAGGGCAGGCGAAAAGTGGGTGCTCTCCAGAACTGCAGGCAATGCAGGCTCGAGCTGATGACCCCTCTTCCAGCTGAAACACCTGTTTGGCAGGTGAAGATTGTGTAGGGCGCTTAGACTTACTAACTGAAACAGAATTCACATCAGGATTAGCAAGAGGGGCAATGTCTAGGGCTCTTGCCCGGAGTGAAAGAAAATCTAAAACATTTTGCAATGGAACAATATCATTTTTTGCTTTAGCAAGGAAAAATGCTTCCCTTGTTTTGTTATCCAATTTACTGAGCACTAAAAATTGTACTATTATTTCAGCCATAGGGACTGTAGTGGGAACTGCTGACATAGATAGCCAGTGAGAAGTTACTACATTGTGCAATTCTCTTAAGGAGGAGGCATCACCAATTTTGAGGGAAGGAAAGGAGAAGAGAGCATGAATGTGCTCTTCTAAAATTTTCGATTTATCGTCATAACGATCTCTTAATAAAGCCCAGGCCTGTTGAAAGGATCTGTCTGATACTGTGAGCACAGAAATCAACTTCAGAGGTTCGGCCTCGAGACTACTCATTAAATGCACCAACTTCTGCGAGTCCGGTATCTGTACCTGATTAATGACTAATTGAGTAAACAAATCACGAAAACGTTGCCAATTTCTATACCTTCCATCAAATTTTGGAATTTTAATGCTCGGTAGCGAGGCATGATGACACGCCGAGGCAACAGTAAGAGGCTTTTCAAAGGGCTCGTATTTTTCATTCAATAGCTGTTTTACAGCCAAGTAAGCATTTTCACATTGCGAAAAATTTTGTTCATGAATCGTGCTAAAGAACTCTGTGGAGCTGATCGCATCCATTTTAAGAGCTTCGATATCCTTCCAAACCTCGCATAACCTATCACGCAAGCACGCGAGACTGGCTACTGTTGCTGGTTGCAAAGCTTTCAAATTACTTTCAATTCGTGAAATTTCCCAAATAGCGAGACTCCACCTTTGTGATAATCTTAATTCAACTGCACCTGGCTCCTTAGCCCGTACCTTTGACTGAGACATGGTTAAATAAGCTTGCTTACTAATGAAAAGAACTGAAATAATTCACGATAGCATTTAAAGGGTATGAAGTTTCATACGCGAAAAACCATCTAAAAATTTAAGGACCGACATGTATTTGTTAATTGGAAGTCAACACCACTTTCATAAGCAAAATGAGCTATGTAACTATCGTCAAAATACATTTAACCCTACAAACTTGAGAACCTAAGATCAGGAACGTGAAATATGAGGTTAGGAAAGCTGCATAAGATTTCCAGGAATTGGAAAGGCGTAACCAAGAACATGCTTTTAATTTGCACCATACAAACCGCAAAGCAAAGCGCACATAACACAAGTAAATGTTACAACAGCACTGCTAATGATTCTACTGTAATTTTGTTTTTTATTCACAAAGGCACGCGTTCCGTGTGCGCATCACGACGCGGCATGGCGTGAACAAAACCCTCGCGTAGTCAGTGTTACCAACGAACGAACGAAGTATTCGTTCCCGGGTTTCAAGGCACCATAAAATGTCAAAGAATACAAAAAACTTTAATAATAATTTCACAAAACTTTAACAATTTCACAAAACTCTTGCAGTGTTGCGAAACACAAAATTAAAGGCTCACACTGACCAAGCGATGCTACCTGACTAACACAGCAAACAAAAACCAAATGAATGTAACATTGAAAGGTTACGAGGCACACATGGCCGGGTTGTCGAACCACACCACTGTCACAGCACCACCGCTCCTACAAATCACACCGCTGTCCAGTAGAGGGTCTCAATGCAGAAATCGTGAAAAATGCCCTTCACCGCCGTGGATGCTTCATGCTCCCGGTCCACCATAGCTCCATCCGCTTGGCCCACACTCCACCAGCTGTGTCGCCCGCTGGCCGCACATGCTCTGGGCGGTGCCCCGGGTTCGACCCCGGGCAGGGCTCAGAGGGGCGGGCAGCCGGCTAGCTGGCGGCGGGGGGGGGCGGACGTAGGCAGGGGGAGAGATACGGGCGCGACGGCGCGATGGTGTTGGTGGCGGCGGTGACGGTGGTGATGTAGTGACGTCACCGGTGTCGGCGGCGAGGGTAGCTGATTGCAACCTGGCAGGGCGGCGGAAGAGCTGTCACATGCATCAAGGCGCGGGGAAACAATGATTTAATTAATGTCTTCATTCCATCTCATTGATTGATTGATTGATTGATTTTTTTTTTTTTTTTTTTTTTTTTTTAAGTGGGACGCGCGAATGTTGGAATTGGCGCCCCCATGACACCCTGGTCTAGCATGGAACTCCCATAATTTAGCGGGAAGCACTCCAAAGAGTGCCCAGGTGGGCGGAAGTCGCAGGAACTTGTCCGCGCCGAGCAAAATGTGCTAACAACGGCAGCGCTGAAGCTGCTGCATGGTAGGGATGCGACATGTCCATGTTTTCGAAACATCGATTTTCTATAAAAATATCGATATTTTAAGCATCGATGTATTGAAGCCGATGTATTTTGAGCATTGATGTTTATGCTCGATTTTTTTTACGTTTACATGCTTTTGCTCGTGGATGAAAAATTCCCATAATCGCAGTTCTGTAAAAGTTAAAAAAATGAAATAATAACAGACTACCACTGGTCTTTGAACTACACGAACGCGATATGTTCTACCTTCATTCAATGGGCTGTAATTCTCTGCTCGAGATGATCATGATGCCCTGCTGTTTCCTTCGTTATTCCTCGCATTTCGCACATGAAGAGGCGTTTTTTAACTTTGTTTTCAGTCGAATTTTATTTATAAAGTAGGATGCACGACCATTGTGAAATTAAATTTTGTTGCGCAAGAATTTAATGTTAGAGTTTACTAAACATATTTCAAATATCGATGTTCAAAAACGTCGATAGTTTTCGGTCGATATTTTTAATAGCGATGATTTAATTTTGAACATCAATGCTAAGCAACTTCGATGTTTTTTGTCCATGTACAGATCGGCGTAACGAAGAGCGAAGGCCATTTATTGAAGGTGGGATTTCTGGGAATTTTAAGAGGAAGGGACGTATGGATCAGTAGCCTCAGTTCTTTCAGATGACGTGAAAATACATAAATATTGGTTTTTGAAGTATTCTGAAGAAATATAATGCAAATATTTTAACATTTTTATATCGCACAGTACTTTGGTTGTCTAGTCACAAACTACTGTTTCATCTGAAGACTGTTATGTGCTTACTTTCTTGTATCATTTTTACGAATATCGATGATGATCCCATCTTAATCAAATATTAGCAACACAAACGTATCAATAGTATTTTGCTGTAATTGGTATCATTTTAAAAGTATTATCCTTTTAAAGAGATGTCAAATGTTCTCTAATATATGCAAATAATTATATTTGTAATAAAAGTGTAATTTCATAATCAACTGATCATACATCATAACAAGCACAATACGCTTTGATTTGCACAATACATTTTCAAAATCAAATACGTGTTTATATAAAAAAATAAAAAAAGACGTTCTTAGCAATTGTAGGTATTGTTTTTAGTTTATGTCCTCCCACATAGTATTGACTGACTGAAATATCAGTTGATGCTAAAAATTAGTTTTAGATCTTAAAAAACTATATTTTAATAATATTGCCACTCAAATTTAAAATGATTCAAGGTACAAGTACAATATAAAAGGCTTTTAAAATGCATTATCCCATTATGTGAAAAGGTCAGTTGAAATTCCCATTGAAAGATGAGTAGGAATTCATTTTGCTTGCAGGGGAGTTGCGTGGGTGCTGGTGGAGGGCTATTGTTTAGAGGTTTCGCCATGTCGCTTTCGACCACACGACGTCAGCTCTCCTCTTCACTTCTTAGAGACGGCTCTCTCGGCCACCTACACGAATGTTCTATTCCGCTTCTCGCGGGGCGAAATAAATCGACAGCCTTTGTCTTTTCTTTATTCTTTACTTTTATTCCCTTTCCCTCTTTCATCTCTCTCTGATTTCCACTTCTCTTTCTCTGTTATCTCTCCCTCGTCTCCGTCTCTCTTCCTTGTCTTCCTCCCATTCTCGTCTTCCTCTCTCTCTCGTCTCCCTCTCTCCCTCTTCCAACTCTCTCCCTCGTCACCCTTTCTTTTCCTTCGGCTCCTTCTCTCTTCCTCTCTCTCCCTCGTCTCCCCCTTATCTCCTCGTCTTCCTCTTATCTCCCCGTTTTCCTCGTATCTCCTTTTCTTTCAGTCATCTTCCACTCTGTTATCTGACTCTCCCTCAGTCATCGCTCACACTCTCCCTTATATTCTTCTCCCCATCATCTCCCTCTCCCCCAACTCGCTCGCCCTCCTCTCCCTCTCCTTCATTTCTCTGTACCTCACCTCGACTTTCCCTCATCTCTCCCTCTCACCTCTCTACCCTTCATCTCTCTCCCCCTTATCTTCCTATCTCCCATGAACGACCTCTCCATCCTTCTCTTTTTCTCCATCTCTTCAAACGTAAAAATAAATAATTCTAATAATAATAACAATAATTCTAATAATAATAATAATAATAATAATAATGTATAATATTTGTATTTGTAATTACGACTTGGAGCAGGGTGAGAATAATGAAACATTTTGAAAGAACTAGACTTCGACGTGTTTGAAAGAACTTTTAATATTCTCCTCTGACGAATATTGCGCGAAGATAATTTAGGAATTTCACCTCCGTTGCGACGTTTGAGTAACCAGAGGATTCGGAGGATTATTATGCAGTGCCGTGCCACGCGCTGCCGCGCCGTGCGTTGGAGGTTAGTGCTGCCAGAACGGCCGCTGCGCCTGGCGCGGTTCGGTTCGGTCGTGCGCGGGTCAGCCAGGGCGGCGCCCAACCTGCAACGTAACGCTGCTTTGTGCACCGGGCGGGCCGCTGAGGCAACTCGCTTTCGTTGCACAACGCGCCCGCGCCTCCACAGCCACCGCTCGCTGCGCCACGCCACCGAGCCCGACACGCGCATCTACAGTCACAACAAACACACACACACACACACACACACACACACACACACACACACACTCGCACACTTTCAAGACACATATCCACTCTCAGAACACCCACATTCACTCTCAGAACACCCACATTCACTCTCAGAAAACCCACATTCACTCTCAGAACACCCACATTCACTCTCAGAACACCCACATTCACTCTCTAGACACACACATCCGCTCTCAGGACACACACACATCCACTCTCAGGACACACACACACATCCATTCTCAGGACACACACACACATCCACTCTCAGGACACACACACACATCCACTCTCAGGACACACACACACATCCACTCTCAGGACACACACACACATCCACTCTCAGGACACACACACACATCCACTCTCAGGACACACACACACATCCACTCTCAGGACACACACACACATCCACTCTCAGGACACACACACACATCCACTCTCAGGACACACACACACACATCCACTCTCAGGACACACACACACATCCACTCTCAGGACACCACACACACACAATCCACTCTCAGGACACACACACACATCCACTCTCAGGACACACACACACACACATCCACTCTCAGGACACACACACACACATCCACTCTCAGGACACACACACACACATCCACTCTCAGGACACACACACACACATCCACTCTCAGGACACACACACACACATCCACTCTCTGGACACACACACACACATCCACTCTCTGGACACACACACACACATCCACTCTCTGGACACACACACACACACACATCCACTCTGTGGACACACACACACACACATCCACTCTCTGGACACACACACACACATCCACTCTCTGGACACACACACACACACATCCACTCTCTGGACACACACACACACACACATCCACTCTCTGGACACACACACACATCCACTCTCTGGACACACACACACATCCACTCTGTGGACACACACACATCCACTCTGTGGACACACACACACATCCACTCTGTGGACACACACACACATCCACTCTGTGGACACACACACACATCCACTCTGTGGACACACACACACATCCACTCTCTGGACACACACACACACATCCACTCTCAGGACACACACACACACATCCACTCTGTGGACACACACACACACATCCACTCTCAGGACACACACACATCCACTCTCTGGACACACACACACATCCACTCTCAGGACACACACACACACACATCCACTCTCTGGACACACACACACACATCCACTCTCAGGACACACACACACACATCCACTCTGTGGACACACACACACACATCCACTCTGTGGACACACACACACACACATCCACTCTGTGGACACACACACACATCCACTCTGTGGACACACACACACATCCACTCTGTGGACACACACACACACACACATCCACTCTGTGGACACACACACACACATCCACTCTGTGGACACACACACACATCCACTCTGTGGACACACACACACATCCACTCTGTGGACACACACACACACATCCACTCTGTGGACACACACACACATCCACTCTCTGGACACACACACACATCCACTCTCTGGACACACACACACACATCCACTCTCTGGACACCACACACACACATCCACTCTCTGGACACACACACACACATCCACTCTCTGGACACACACACACACATCCACTCTCTGGACACACACACACATCCACTCTCTGGACCACACACACACACATCCACTCTCTGGACACACACACACACATCCACTCTCTGGACACACACACACCATCCACTCTCTGGACACACACACACACATCCACTCTCTGGACACACACACACACATCCATCTCTGGACACACACACACACATCCACTCTCTGGACACACACACACACATCCACTCTCTGGACACACACACACACATCCACTCTCTGGACACACACACCACATCCACTCTCTGGACACACACACACACATCCACTCTCTGGACACACACACACACATCCACTCTCTGGACACACACACACACATCCACTCTCTGGACACACACACACACATCCACTCTCTGGACACACACACACCATCCACTCTCTGGACACACACACACACATCCACTCTCTGGACACACACACACACATCCACTCTCTGGACACACACACACACATCCACTCTCTGGACACACACACACACATCCACTCTCTGGACACACACACACACATCCACTCTCTGGACACACACACACACATCCACTCTCTGGACACACACACACACATCCACTCTCTGGACACACACACACACATCCACTCTCTGGACACACACACACACATCCACTCTCTGGACACACACACACACATCCACTCTCTGGACACACACACACACATCCACTCTCTGGACACACACACACACATCCACTCTCTGGACACACACACACACATCCACTCTCTGGACACACACACACATCCACTCTCTGGACACACACACACACATCCACTCTCTGGACACACACACACCACACCTCTCTGGACACACACACACATCCACTCTCTGGACACACACACACATCCACTCTCTGGACACACACACACATCCACTCTCTGGACACACACACACATCCACTCTCTGGACACACACACACATCCACTCTCTGGACACACACACACATCCACTCTCTGGACACACACACACATCCACTCTCTGGACACACACACACATCCACTCTCTGGACACACACACACATCCACTCTCTGGACACACACACACATCCACTCTCTGGACACACACACACATCCACTCTCTGGACACACACACACATCCACTCTCTGGACACACACACACATCCACTCTCTGGACACACACACACATCCACTCTCTGGACACACACACACATCCACTCTCTGGACACACACACACATCCACTCTCTGGACACACACACACATCCACTCTCTGGACACACACACACATCCACTCTCAGGACATGGAATCAAATCCCGGTACAGAATCAACTCCTTGTACACAATTCAAGCCCGATCTCCAAATCTACTCCCTGTACTCAATCCACTCCCAGTACAAACAATACATCCATTCCAAGTACAATCTTGTTCTCTCGGTTGCGATCTTGTCGTTCCTTTTACGTGCATTATTTTCTTGCCTATTTTTGAAGGTTGAGTATTTCGTCTCGAATGTTCAAATCAATGTTCGCTGTCATTTGTTTATTCTTCGAATTATATGGTCAAATGAATTATCGGATCGATATAGTTTCGAGTTCGCAACTAAAGCTTTATGGACCAGGAGACCCAAGATTTCCCTGCCAATGATTTTTAGCACCTTAGAAGTAGCTGGATCGAAGTTGACAACCGCCCAAAGTGGAATTCAAAAGTGGGCAGGGTTCTCCAGCAAATTCCAGGTGGATGCCAGAAGAGGATCTTAGCCGTCGGGTCGAAATACGCGCGCCATTTCCTTGTTGATCTTCTTTCCACTGAAATGTACATTCTCTCCCACTTAGAACAGTAATAAATTCAAATGCTTACTAATCGTCAACATGAAGCAACTCTATCTCATTCTTAGTTTATTGAATCAAATATTGAGTGATTGCCTAGTGTTTCCGGACGCATCAATAGTTAAGGTCATTATTTTCTTAAGTGTAGTCCATGTTTTCCTCGGGATGTGTCGATGACCCTCCCCCGCTAGATGGTGAGATCCGGCGCCGACCTACCGTCGGCTAGCGGAGTTTTCCCCAACCAGGTATCACCCATCAACGGGGCACCACCCTAGCCCGGACAAGATCTAAGCTCCTGACAGATCTCTCTGCATGGGTGGTAGTGTAGTGCATTTAAGAGGTGTGTACAAGGAGTGAAGATAGAACAAGGATTGGGAACGATCGCATGCGATCCGTGGGCCGTTTGATAGAGTACTGCTCCTGCATTCGTATGGTGTTGATAGGAGAAACCACGGATAACTACCGATCTGAGCATTCGACCTACAGAATTCTCCTCCGGACGGCGACAGAACTCGACTTAGCTATCTAGCTAATGCCGAAAATGCTGCCACCGGCGGGACGTGAACGGAGGCATTGCGGGGCGTCAGGTGACGTCTTGAGCCACCTCTCCCGGTTTAATGCAAATAAATATCTTTGCACTTACGTATGTTCATTCGTCTGTATTTTTTCGATAAACTTCAAGATCATATCGTTAATAATCCATTAATTAGTGCTAATTACGCAATAGCTTACTTACCATCAGAAAACGGTAACTAACGTATATTAATACAGGAATTGTTGCTCATTTGCTTTAAATTTACTAACTTTTATTGTTGGGCCTTCAGTATTTTCTATGTATGCGCCTATAACTGATTTGTTTTCAATTTGTTATTCTCTATTCATCAAAAACCATTCTCGTATTTTCCAGATTCCACCCCTCATTTATTCAATTCTATCCTATCAACATGCATTTCTTCTTTTTATCATACTCTACTATTCTGAAGAATATTCGTTGGTTATACTTTATGGTCACCATAGCTGTGTGAACTTCCTCGGACGTAGCGCTCGTTTTTAGAGCAGACATAATTAAGAGTTGCAGTTCAGCTCGTTTCTCCCCTGGGTGAGTCACAAATGTCGCACGGCGCCATTGAAAAGGTCTTCGGGCGCATAGGCGACGTTCGCTACAGAGAGTCGCCTTTGTGAAGGAAGAAGCATTGCACTCTAGCATTTTAATGGCGAAATAGTGAATAGATTCACAAAGCGAAGACACATGGCGCCGCCTTGCGATTCTATTCAGTGGTAACCCATTAGGATTCCTGGCCATTGTTGAAATTCCCTGGCAACTCTCTCCACACCTTTGTGCGTCCTTGTCAGCTGCACGCAGTGTTTGCGTTCGCACGAGAGAAGTAGTGTTCAGAAGGAACAACTTGCCATTCTCCATCTGGCGAATATACATTCCTTGACCATCTGCCAGTGATTATTTAATTTATATTCCACTCCTGAAATGAATCCAACTGACGATTTCCCTCGGTGAATATCGAAACTCTGATTAGAAGCGAGACAACTGAGCTAGAAGACGAATTTTCAAAAGGTGTGCGAATGCTTGCTGAACGGTCGTTTGGAAGAAAACTGTATGCAACTAGATTCATTATATTTTTCGAGTCTAAAACTCAACAGTCTCAAGTTTTGATTTTCTGTAATGTGACGAAGACATACTGAACATTTTATCTTTGATGTGCTTTAGATGAATAATTTAATGTATCTTCAAAATCTGAAATTTGTGGGAATCAAACTTCTGTAAAGAAGTATTTAAAAATGTGTTATGAAAAACGTTTCCACAGAAAATGGCTGATGGTTTATATGTGTAAACATTTCTTTGTCAATTTTGAAAATAATATTATTAAGAGAACGTAGTGCATACCTTTTTAAAACGCTATAAACATTCATTTATATTTTACATATTGCTTAGCATAAGATTTTACCATTGACTAATGCACAATTACAAACCACCGGAAATTATGAATTTAATTTTTGTGAAACAATGCAATAATTGTAGTATCCAATGAAACAAATGTGGAATAAAATAATTTGAAATTCAAATGGACAAGAAAAGTTCCAAGTAATTGAACCTAGTACTTATTTCTGAATTTTTAAGTTCGGTGATGGCAATTCTAGAATTTATCTAGATGGCCTCAGGGATATAAATATCAAATTTAAAAAACCGTTATAGAAAAATACGTTATTGCACGTTATGTGATCTTAAATAATATAGCAACCTTCGGTGCGATATTTATTTCAGTGTGGCGTATTTGAACTTCCCAGAATCACACCTCATGGTATTTAATTCCCTCGCGCGTAGCCTGACGCGAGCTCGTCCGGCAACCAGTCGGGCACTTGCGCGCTGCGGGTTGCCGCTATCGCAGGCGCCGACGAAGGCTAGCGGGGTCGGGTGAGCGGCAGACGGGCTCGCCGCGACGTACCTCGTCGCCTCGCGCGGCAGATGTCGACCAGTTGGCCACCAGCTGTCGCCGCTGGCCGCGCGCCGCGCTTGCGTCACCGCCACCGCCATCCCATAGCCGACGCACGGTGGTTTGAAAGACGCAAAAAGCGGACAAAATTCCATTCTTTCAAAACTGTACAATTTTCACGATTCGAGTCCGCATGAAAGGATAATGCATGCTGCTTGTTTTCGTTTCATATTTTACTCCCTACTATTGTACTGAAGGCAAACGGAAGGTTTTTGAAAGCAGTTTGACTGCTATAAATTCTTCCGAGTTTGGTATTTTAAATTTTCATTAATTGTTACGGTTCGCACCTTTGTGGTTGTGTGGTTAGCTGACAAGCCTCTTAATCCCCCGCCTGCGGTATGTGGATTTTCGGTGAACGGAAAATTTGCAGTGGACATGTCATACCTCCGGTATGTAAATGAAACCTGGCTAAATGCCTTGCAAAAATAAATCGTCCCACAATTTCCCTCCTAATCTGATTCCACATTCTCCTAGCCGCAGCAAGTAATGGATGAATATTTTTGAGACCGTTGTTCTGGCATTCCCTGACTGTAACTATGAGAGTCAAAATTTGGCGGCAATAGCCTTTAGGGTGCCAAATGGAAAAATACTAGCAATTTAAGCTCAGACAGAGGTTGTCCACGTGTGTTCCCCATGCACTTGGGTATTTCAAAGAAGCAAATTATAATGGTTACTATTACAACAACGCATTCTGTCATGCTTTTTACTACTCAGTACCTTCAAACTATATTTGTTACAAAAGCATATTTAGTTTCTTTATATTTATTGTAAATAAGTTAATATTTATTATTTTAATTTGTTATAAACTATTTGTTGTTAAGACAAGTCTACTGAGAGGAACACAACATTCACATTGTAGCGGACGAATATTTATAAAATATGTGCATGTTTACATTGTAGGGAACTTATTGCAATTATTACAGAAAATACTACGGAATCCTTCCTTGAGAGCTTCCTTTCTCACTTCTCCAAACTCTGCAACTTTAAATGAACTGCAAACGCAGATGGAGTTAAGGATTGGGAGAACGAACGGGGATTGCTCGCGCTCCATCCTTTGTTAGGATAATTCTCTGCAATCCATTTGCATGAATTCATGGAAAAGAAAAAATAGTGCCAGAGGATGTGAAGAACTCTCTCCAAGCGGAGGTCGGCCCCGACCCAAATATTAAGTTAGTATCGAAAATCTACCGCACCCATGTCTACAACAATCTACTAGCAAAAAATTAATTGCGACTTTTCTAATATTGGTGAAATGTATTTAGTTGTTTATCGTGTGTAGCCAGGTTTTTGGCATATTTTCCAATGTAAGGGAAATATGATTCCAAGAGAAATTTAAAGCACGAGAAAACAAATATTATCCAAAACGGACCAAACATTTAACTATAGTAATTAACATTTACGTATTTGCAAAGTTTACTTCAGTCTAGACGATAGTCCATTTTCTAGTGATCTTTTGTGATATAGAGATATCTTGTATAATCTTTAACAAGTAATTAACTAATCCATTATTGTATCTAAGAATCCCAGAATATTTCTACACTCTATCATTGGAGTATTCGATACAGACTGACTCCTAAATCATTTCCCCATTGAACAGTGTATCATTGCATTTGCTTAATTGAATGCAGGTTGTTTTAATATTTATAGAAAGCCTCACTGTCCTGTCTGTCATTCAGATAAATTTAAAGAGTAGACTTCCTATTATATAGTTACACTTGATAATTAAAAAAATTAACAGATGTAATATTTTACAGACAATATACCCAACTTTAGCAGTTTTTGTACATTGATTTAACCATATTGCAGGTGGCACTACATCCGATTTCGCAATTTGTCCTTAACAAATGACGGCTTTTGATTTAGGAAGGGGAATATCTCCGTTGGGTTGTGTTAAGTAACACAAATATCTGGGTAAGTGGAAGCCTTGAGAATGTTTTATAAGGGATGTATTTGTGTCCGCTTTTCGCCCCATCGCCCCACAGTGCGCCACCGCCACCGCCGCCGCCGCCACTGCCCGACGCGTGCTCCTGGCACCGCGTCGCCCGGGGCGAGGGGAGGGGGCGTGCGGATGCGTGCGCCGCCGCGGGCGCAGTGACCGCGCGCGCGCGGATGGGCGGGGCGCTGAGGACACCAGGAAGAGCCCGGGAGACGCCGGCCGAGCCGCCAGGCGGGGCGTGGCGGGTCACGCTGACGCTGCACCCGGGCGGGCGGGCGGGCTGGCAAACGGGCGGGCGAGCGAGCGGGTGGGTGGGCAAGCGGGCGGGCGAGCAAGCGGGCGGGCGGGCGAACAAGGGGGCGGGCGGGCGAGCAAGCGGGCGGGCGAGCAAGCGGGCGAGCAAGCGGGCGAGCAAGCGGGCGAGCGAGCGGGCGAGCGAGCGGGCGAGCGAGCGGGCGAGCGAGCGGGCGAGCGAGCGGGCGAGCGAGCGGGGGAGAGGGCGGGCGAGCGAGCGGGCGAGCGAGCGGGCGAGCGGGCGAGCGAGCGGGCGAGCGAGCAGGCGAGAGGGCGAGCGAGCGGGCGAGAGGGCGAGCGAGCGGGCGAGCGGGCGGGCGAGCGAGCGAGCGAGCGGGCGAGCGAGCGGGCGAGCGGGCGAGCGAGCGGGCGAGCGGGCGAGCGAGCGGGCGAGCGGGCGAGCGAGCGGGCGAGCGGGCGAGCGAGCGGGCGAGCGGGCGAGCGAGCGGGCGAGCGAGCGGGCGAGCGAGCGGGCGGGCGAGCGAGCGAGCGGGCGAGCGGGCGAGCGGGCGAGCGGGGCGAGCGGGCGAGCGGGCGAGCGAGCGAGCGGGCGAGCGGGCGAGCGGGCGGGCGAGCGAGCGGGCGAGCGAGCGGGCGAGCGAGCGGGCGAGCGAGCGAGCTGGCGAGCGAGCGGGCGAGCGAGCGAGCGGGCGAGCGAGCGGGCGAGCGGGCGAGCGAGCGGGCGAGCGGGCGAGCGGGCGAGCGAGCGGGCGAGCGAGCGAAGCGAGCGAGCGAGCGAGCGAGCGAGCGAGCGAGCGAGCGAGCGAGCGAGCGAGCGAGCGAGCGAGCGGGCGAGCGGGCGAGCGGGCGAGCGAGCGAGCGAGCGGGCGAGCGGGCGAGCGAGCGAGCGAGCGAGCGAGCGGGCGAGCGAGCGAGCGAGCGGGCGAGCGGGCGAGCGGGCGAGCGGGCGAGCGAGCGAGCGAGCGAGCGAGCGAGCGAGCGGGCGAGCGAGCAGGCGAGTGAGCGGGGCGAGCAAGCAGACGGGCGGCCGGTCCGTGATTCTCACGGAAGGGAAGATGATGAGACGCGCGCGGACGTCCCCAAACGGGCTGAAGGATGCGGCATTTGCTTGGGCCAGAGGGTTTTTGTGCCGGAGTCAATTAACCCTTTTCCCGGGTCGCTTTGAAATTTGCGTGTTGTGGAAATTTCGTGAACATCTGTTTACGAAAACGGAGTGTGCATGAATGCGTGAAGTAATTATTAATGTACAATTAATCAAAATTTCATTTTTCTACTTTAACACACATTTTAAAAATCTTGCAATTGTCTTCACGCCAACGTAGTTGTTTAGATAAATTTCCTTGCCGCGTCTACCATTTATGATTGGAACTTCATCACGTTTATTCCACAAAAATATCGGTTTGGAATGATTTATATGTGTGTGACTTCTCGTGACTATTAAAACATGTTCTATTAGACCTGTGAGTTAGAAAATCTACGATCTCTGATTTTCGCTCTTTCTTACTTAATGCTCAATAATTAGTTGTTAGTATCACAATGAACAAAAGCAATTTTATAATTGACATATTCGTATAGGGGAAATAATTTTGTATTGACACTTACGTAGAGATACGTGTGGTCTTTAAAACACCAATGAAATTTTGTCTGCATTCTGTGTAAGGTATATTGTCCATTCTTGGTTTCATATTTTAAAAAATTTTCAAATAATTCGAAAGTGCTTGTTGTTGAATGTTTGATTTGAATTAAGTGACAGAAGATACAATTTGAATTAATCGTTTGGATAATAAATATTCTGTCAACCTGTAATTCGTATATAATTTATTAAATTTATTTTACGTCAAAAGCAATAGAAAATGAAACGACACATTCGTGTGTGCAGTGGCAGACAGAGGAGGAATTGACTCATTCCAAAACAAACTACTCCAAACATTGGCGATGAGTTCGAATCACATTTTGCAATCAGGAAGTCCATTGAGCAGATTCTGTGGATGGATGGCTCTCCGTTCAGTGACACACCGAAAGCCATCCATCACACTTGCTCGCCCTCTTTGTCCACACTATTTCTGCGTTTTGCCTCGCCCCCGTGCGCCGGAACAAGAGACTTTTGTTTGGAGATATTCATTCGCCCTTTGGGCATGAAGCCTCTTTTGCATCCTGACGTTTATACTTCTGCTGCATTTATAGTATCTTCTAAATTGCATTGCACATCACGCAACTGTAGATTATATTAGAATGATAGTCATTTCGCCAAGGTTAGAATAGTACTATTTGTTATTATTATTAACATAATTATAATTATTAATTTCAATTATTGTTTCGACCTTCCATCTCTATACATTTCAAATCTGTAGAAAATGTAGAGTATAAATGTTTGGAACTATTAAACAATATTAGTCAATGCTATAGCTCATTTCAACAATATGAGTACTTTTTGAATTATGTATCATTTATTTACTGAAACAAAAACAATATAAATAAACGATCGTTCGTATGATAATTCACAGTTTCACATGCAGTTAGTCTCAAATTGATATCCTCCTTATGCATAAATGGTAAGTGTTAATAAAAACGCATTGAGAGAGATACAAATATATATTGAATGTTAATAAAATCTAAACAATAACATTGTCAACTAAAATATGCTTTTTTGACACAAGTTATTCTCCGTAAGACGATATGTAATAATATTTTTTAAACTTTGAAATATACATCCTCACTTTTGCACACATATAAAATCGTGCCGGCCATTTTGTTATAATTCATATTAGAATTCGTATGCATGTTTTGCAGGATTGCTTTGCCAATTACAAAAACATTGTTATTTTTTCTCAATAAATGCCACAAATTACGAGCCATCCATCAATTTTTAACATTAACAATAACACAAAAACAATCACGATACAGCTCTTGTACTGCAGTCTTATTTTCGTACTTATTATTATAGCGGTACACGGTGCATACCGAGATAAGATGGGATTGGAGTGCAACGGCTGTTTCGGGATTGTTTTTGTCTTACTGTTCCGATGATAATTGTTAAACATTTTAAATTGTTTCTGCAAGTGTCATCCCTCACATATTTTTCAACCGAGAATATTTATGTGCTGTTAAATCTGTCGTAACTCCACTACATGGCGATGTAGAACAAAACTAAATATTTATATCAAATCCAACCCGCAACACATTCGGTAGGATTTTTGAATATATATCGTTAAATAACTCTTAAACGATATGTTCATTAGTCTTGAAAACTAAATTACTGTAATCTACAGGCTGAGCTCTTCTTCAACATTCTACTACATTTTTGCTGGTCCGGCGCTTCCCTATATTACCTCGCCTGCTCCGAGATGTGCAGAATCTGCAATTAAATGTGAATGAGAGGGACAGAGAGCGGCAGAGACAGACAGGGACAGGGTGAGGGAGGGAAGGAGGGAGAGACAGTGAGAAAGGGGAAAGAGGGAGATGAAGGGCAGAACAACGTCTGCCGGGTTTTCCTAGTATATCTTAAAACGAGAGTCGTTGGTGAAGCTCGTTGCGTCCGCAGAAGGTGCGGGGGCGCCGGAAGGCGCGTGGGGTCGAGCGGGTGGCGGATCGCCTGATCACGCATGCCTCCAGCGCCCTCTGCACGGCCTCCGCCGCCCGCCCTCCCGCCGCCCAGCCCACGGAGCGGTGATGTCACTTCCTGCGGATGTGTCCTCCGCTGCTGGCGCCACCCCCGCCCTGCCCTCGCCCTGCCCTCGCCCTGCCCTCGCCCTGCCCTCGCCCTGCCCTCGCCCTGCCCTCGCCCTGCCCTCGCCCTGCCCTCGCCCTGCCCTCGCCCTGCCCTCGCCCTGCCCTCGCCCTGCCCACGCCCTGCCCTCGCCCTGCCCTCGCCCTGCCCTCGCCCTGCCCTCGCCCTGCCCTCGCCCTGCCCTCGCCCTGCCCTCGCCCTGCCCTCGCCCTGCCCTCGCCCTGCCCTCGCCCTGCCCTCGCCCTGCCCTCGCCCTGCCCTCGCCCTGCCCTCGCCCTGCCCTCGCCCTGCCCTCGCCCTGCCCCTCGCCCTGCCCTCGCCCTGCCCTCGCCCTGCCCTCGCCCTGCCCTCGCCCTGCCCTCGCCCTGCCCTCGCCCTGCCCTCGCCCTGCCCTCGCCCTGCCCTCGCCCTGCCCTCGCCCTGCCCTCGCCCTGCCCTCGCCCTGCCCTCGCCCTGCCCTCGCCCTGCCCTCGCCCTGCCCTCGCCCTGCCCTCGCCCTGCCCTCGCCCTGCCCTCGCCCTGCCCTCGCCCTGCCCTCGCCCTGCCCCTCGCCCTGCCCTCGCCCTGCCCTCGCCCTGCCCTCGCCCTGCCCTCGCCCTGCCCTCGCCCCTGCCCTCGCCCTGCCCTCGCCCTGCCCTCGCCCTGCCCTCGCCCTGCCCTCGCCCTGCCCTCGCCCTGCCCTCGCCCTGCCCTCGCCTGCCCTCGCCCTGCCCTCGCCCTGCCCTCGCCCTGCCCTCGCCCTGCCCTCGCCCTGCCCTCGCCCTGCCCTCGCCCTGCCCTCGCCCTGCCCTCGCCCTGCCCTCGCCCTGCCCTCGCCCTGCCCTCGCCCTGCCCTCGCCCTGGCCCTCGCCCTGCCCTCGCCCTGCCCTCGCCCCTGCCCTCGCCCCTGCCCTCGCCCTGCCCTCGCCCTGCCCTCGCCCTGCCCTCGCCCTGCCCTCGCCCTGCCCTCGCCCTGCCCTCGCCCTGCCCTCGCCCTGCCCTCGCCCTGCCCTCGCCCTGCCCTCGCCCTGCCCTCGCCCTGCTCTCGCCCTGCTCTCGCCCTGCCCTCGCCCTGCCCTCGCCCTGCCCCCGCCGCTCGCGCCCACAGAGCGAGAGGAGGATTTGTATCTTCTGAAGGTGGGATGGCCGGCGCCTTTGATTACGGCAATGCTCAAACAAAACGCATCACCTAAAGAAAATGAGCATTCTGTATTTTTCTAATCCAATATGCTCCCAAAAATTGGTAATCATATATTTCACGTGTATTATATGATGTTTCTGGTTCCTTTACCTTCATAATTCGCTCGATTTTTTTTTTCAAATCAAATGGTGTATATTTAGTATTATATTGCAGATTACTACTGTGAGAGAGGTGATGTAGTTCCTTTTAGCACTACTGTATGTTGCGTCAACTACTGTGGTCATTATTCCCGTAAATATAGTGAATGGTATAAGTGGGCAGGTGCGGATGTCTCACCCCCACTGGAGCATTCGATTCGGCGACGACATTCATGTCGGTTTGCTACAGATAACCTCACCAGCGAGGCACCGCCCCAAGCGGGGCTCTCGACGTGTGTGGTACTGTATTGAATTAAACAAAGCATCGAATAGTTTAAGAATCAGTGGATAAGACAAACACTCAAATAAAGAACGATGATTCCAGTCATTTTTTTAAATATGTATTTCAAAGACGTTTCAACCTCATTTATGAGGGTTTCGCACACACACAGGACGACCTCACAAATGAGGTTGCAACGTCTTTGAAATACATATTTTAAAAAACATAACTGGAATCATCATTCTTTCTTTGAATAAAGTGACCATGTATCTGTAAGTGGAGTGTAGGGGTACAAAGATTAGAAAGGAGAAATAAGAATTCTCTTTCGCATGTCATCTGAATTCGATCTACTGTATCTAGTTGGCTAGCGTCGACAATCCGCCATAGTAAAACCGTAGAACCTCCCACATTGACTTAGGCGTAGTTCCCTCACTGCGAGTGGGCACACCGGACTGTACCTTCGTTAAGCGTGACTGAATTTTAGGTTTATAGATTGGTCCCATTATCTATATATATATATATATATATATATATATATATATATATATATATATATATATATATATTTCTATCAGAATTTTCGCAAACATTCTTATTTTAACGATCTACGTCTCCACAGTGAGATACTTCAAATCGACAGTCATCTAGTAAAAGTAAAATGTTTTATTGGGTACTAATTAGGGTCCCTTTGAAAATGTTCCCTTTGAATATGCCCCCTCTGAAAAGTCCTAATTTGAAAATGTTCCTCTTTGAAAAGTCCTTCTTTGAAAAGTCCTTCTTTGAAAATGTTCCTCTATGAAAAGTCCTCGTTTGAAAAAGCCCATTTGAAAGTGTTCCCTCCGACCTCTGCGCACGCCTACGGGTAATTCCAATCCTTTCTCTGACTGTAGGTCTCCTATGTAGGGAGGAAAAGTAAAAAGCTGGCACCCGCCTGTTCGACCGGCGCGGCGCAGTGCTGGGCTGGTTGGGTGGGGTTGGGCGCGCGGCGGCGGTGGCGACCGCTGGCCAGCGGAAAGAGACGCACTAAAGCGGTGCGAGGAGGCACGCGGCGGCGCTGGACGTGGAGGGCTGGGGAGGGGACGGGAGGCAGAGGCGCACAATGGCGCTCATTGGGATGCGGTCGGCGCGCGCGCCGGCGCCACGGCGTCGCCTCCTGGGAGACGCGACGCGGCGCGGCGCACGTGACGTCACGCGGGTGGTCTCGGCCTCGCGCGGCGCGACGCCCTCCTCTGCGCCCTCCGTGCGGGCGCGCCCAGCGCCCAGCGGGCACTTTCGGGCCGCCGCAGGGCCTCTGACCAGCCCTAGGGTGCGAATGCCGACGGTGGCAGCATCTCTGCTCTCTGGAAGATAATTCTAGGGGCCGGCTGCTCTGATCGGTAGTTTTCCGTTGTTTCTCGGATCAACACCAGGCGAATGTCGAACAGTGCCTCAGCAAATGGGCAACGCACGATATTTACTTACCTTTCCTTGTCCCATCCCCCCTTTACTTTACACTTTACTACTACGATTGCACTTACGTGCCTTATACTTCCACCCTCCAGAGACCAATCGGGAGCTTAGAGCCTGTCCGCTGGGGCGGTGCTCTGCTGCTGGTAAAAGGTGGGAGAGAAATCCGCAAGCCGATATGGGTCGGCGCCGGATCTCACCATCCAGCAAGGGAAGAACATCGCCAGCTCCCATGATAAAAACATGTGCTACACTTACGGGACTAATGGACTTACAAGTTTTTTCGCTTGGAAACACAAAATAATTAATCTAATCGTAAATAAGAATCAACTTTCGAAAATGTTGAAACTTCCCTGTTTCAAGGCTCAGTACACCATACCCCAGGGAAAGTATTACTTCACTATGATTAAAGTATCTTGGACTGATTTCGGAGTGTACGTCTAGTGTGTGCGCAATGGGAGTTGCAGACAGCGCAAATTTCGAGTGCTCCTTGAGGCGCTCTCTGAGAAACTAGACTCGTGTAAGAAGAGGTTGGCGCTTGACGTATTGCTCCCGCACGGCGCCAGGAAAGGGCATTGCCCCGGCGGAGGAGAAACGCTCCCGGCCTCTCCCCCCCCGCCCACTCGCCTCCCCCGCCGCGCCCTCTGGCGGCGGCCATGGACAACACCTTCGCCGCTCCCGCCCCTCTCACACGTCCCACTCACCACTGCCACCGCCGCCATCACCCACCGCCAACACCTCAATCACCACCGCCAACATCACCGCCACTATCATGACCACCGCCAACATCGCCGCCGCGCCAACATCGCCGCCGCCAACATCGCCGCCGCAACATCGCCGCCGCCAACATCGCCGCCGCCCAACATCGCCGCCGCCACCATCGCCGCCGCCAACATCGCCGCCGCCAACATCGCCGCCGCCAACATCGCCGCCGCCAACATCGCCGCCGCCAACATCGCCGCCGCCAACATCGCCGCCGCCAACATCGCCGCCGCCAACATCGCCGCCGCCAACATCGCCGCCGCCAAAATCATCGCTGCTAACATCGCCACCATCACTACATCTATCACGGTTCCCCACCATCGACACTCCATCACCAAGGATTGCATCACAATCATCGCTACTTCCTATCACCACTTCCTCCTCGTAGGAATATTCTCCAATCAGTAATTGATTTCTATTACACTTTGTACTTTCATTAATATATCTCAGGAAAACCTTACCGAGTTCCAAGTTTCAGTATC
>JAHLJT010003656.1:1448668-1686196 GCA_031308135.1 Acheta domesticus | reverse complement strand
TACTGTATTTCTAGTTCAAAATGCGATGATGAGTTGTGGGTGAACATTCGGAAAACATGTAACAAATATACACAAAAACGTGTGAGTAACATGTGAAGAACATGTGCGTAATATGCTAGGTATTTGTAGGGGCAAGATGAGGGAACCTACAGGAAAATGTGCGGGGATCACTTGGGCCCTAGTTACGTTACAGCCATATTTTAAACTCGCAGTGCTAAAACAGCACATACTTTCTCGTCCGTACTTTTACGCAAAATTACGGGAAAAGTACTCAAATTTTCGAAATATTTTACATTACCATATTTCAAAATCTATCTTTAAAGAACTGATTTCATTAACGGAGAATCTCAATCTTTAATATTTTAGTTGCAGCAAGACGCCGAAAAATTTTTGAATTTTTGCAGTTTTCGAAATATCAAAGTTTTTAACAAACATGAGACATTGGGGAAGGTCGGGTGGTATCGGACTAAAGTAGTTTAGGGAAGTGGGCACTGGTGGTAGCGCGTGCCACACTGTCAGTGTGTTCCTGGACACGAATTAGCTTTGCACACGCCATATGAGGTGAGTACATCAATCAGTTTAGTCATTGAGACATACATTACGTTTTTTTTATGCTGACCAGTGTACGAAGATAACTTTGGAGCTTTGAAACTTTTCTTACGATACATTTAAATACATTCTACTGTGACTAGTATGTTTACTTAAGTGTATTTGTTACGTTACAGTAGTACAACGTAGTTTGTACAATTTATATCTGTGTTGTATTCTTCTGAAAGAGGAAGGTCGTTTGGGTGGTATCGGACAAAGTAGAATCGGATGCTACCGGACAATTACTTCTTCGCCTTTTCTTCACTTTTCCGTATTTCTTGTATGCAGGTTGATAGGAGGTAGTAAGTGGATGGATTTTGTACGTTTTTCAGAAAACTGTAGGTAAAATTCGCGGGAAACGGGAAGAAATAATAGGAAGATAGCCATTATGAAGCTCATTTCAAACAAAAAACCCTTCAAAAATGATAGTTGTGAAGCTCTAAATTGAACATAATAGTTGAGATTTTATTGTTTAATTCAAGAAATGTTATTTTCCCGTTTAACCAAATACTCATTTTTTCTTTGTGTTAAGCAATGAAATATTTGTCTCAATAGTGAGTGTATCTTTGAGGAATTGCTGTAAAAAATCTCTATTAAAAGTATTTTACCATTATTTACTTAGTTGTCCGATACCACCCTTCACTTTTCAGACATGCAAATTGTCAACGATTTTTACTATCCCCAAATAATCATATTAATTTACTATCAAACCAACCAGCTTAGATAGAGTGTGTGAATAAGAGATTGAAGTTTCATATTCTGTAATTTACGAATCATTTTAACGAACCTTAATTAAAAAATCATATTTAAAGCCAAGGTGGACGATACCACCCGACCTTCTCCTACACCATTCTCTTAAACGTCTTTCGCACTGTCCAACAAAATACTATTTTTTCTTTTAAAACAATGGGTTATTAAGTGTTCGCAAGGGTCCAATTATAGTGGTATGAATAGTGCAAGATATGTAAGTAGTTAGTATGTGACCCCTCTAGTGGCTCATGAACTGCGTGCTAACTTTCCGTGGTGCGATCCGGGCTTCCATTCTCGGCCGAAGCAAAAATAGAGCATTTCAATCGTCCTAGTTTCCATAGTTGAGTAATGATAGATAAGCTCAGGCAGGTAAAAAGATGGAAATACGCCATACTCACCCTTGTCCCCGTGCGTGGATAATAAATACAAACAGAGCCCAGACACGCGAACACCGCTAGCTGGCAGTAGTTGGATTAATCCGACCCTACAATGCCTAATACATATATCGATTTGTGGTTCCATTTGGAGGTGAGAATGGCGAGACGGTAACAGTAATTATGAAACAACCCTCTTGAACAAAAAAAAGCTGGAGCTGTGAACCTGTAGATGGGATTACCTGGAAGAAAGGGTTGTGGGAGCACGCGCTGGGCGCTTGACCAAAGCGTACCTTAATTAACACATTGCCGCACGTGAGCTCAGCGCACGCTGGCGTTCTGCTCTAACATAATTAGAGTCCCCGGCAGCCAGCACCCACCTGACGGGCTGCACCGGAGGAACTGGTCCTGCACGGCGCCCACGCGCGGTCCTTTGAAGACTGAAGAGGTCGTCAAAATTACGATTTTAAACAGATCCTAATAGAAGCGGTTAGTTTCAGGGCAGGGACAGAGTGCTGAAAGTTCAATTTTATGCTCCAGCTCTAAAAATGGGGGCGAGGATCAAATGTTCGGATAAAACTGTGAGTGTAACATAGAAAACATAACTCTTTCGTTTGACCACATCAGCTACTACTGAACCTAATGTAAAATGGTACCCAATTAAGCGATTCGTACACTATAATTAAAAGAAAAGGAAGTCAATAAGGCTGTGTAAAATAGTAGTTTATGCAATCAGTTTATAATGTTAAGATTTATTGCATGAGTATATGTTTTGAAAACGAGCGACGTTAGGAACGAGTTTTCAAATTTGAAAGAATGCAATAAAAACATTATAAACGAATTGCATACGCTAATTTTTTTATGACAGCATTATGAATTTCTAAGAGAATCAAACTTAATTAAACTTTGAATCTATAGCTCGAGTTTCGACCTACTCAAGGAAGGCATTTGTGTCCCTTATTTTTGCCCACCGGGACCACCGCGCGACTCTCCGTCGCTCATTGGTGGGCCTGCCGCAGCCGGCGGGGGCGCTGTGTGCATATATTGGCTTACCATGTTAGGAGCATGAATAAAACAGTGCTGTTTGCTCTGGGCTCTCACAGACCACTCTGGCGCCGTTGAGGGGAGGGGCTGGGGAGAGTGGCTTGGGAAACTGCTGTGAATTCGTGCACCGATGGTTTGGGAAAATAAATGTTCTGGATACAGTGGATTAATTACTTTTGGGGACTTAATATTTTGATCGTTTTAAAGAGCTTTGTTATGTTTAGAACCAACGCAAGGCTCAGTAATTTTTTAAACGAAAAATAATTACAATTTAATTGCATAATACTATCCATTTACTTATAAATTTTTGGTTCCCTTGGTAATAAATTGTTTTCTCATTGTATCAGTAATAATACTTTTATATTGTCATGTTTTCACGTTTTGCTGCGTTTTACGAGAAGCAAAATGGGAACTGACACGAATTATCTCTTCCGTAAGATATACCTAATTACGAATTAAACAAATGCCTGTGTAGTTTTTTGAAAAATCAGAAGAATACTTCAAAGTAGTGTTTATGTCGTGTTATTCAGGACATTTAGTGAACAAAAGGTGTAAAGAAAAAATTGAACTAGTTTAAAAATCTTGTTAAAAATAACCCATATATCACTTAAAACTATCCAAAACTACTATTATTTTCAAAAGAAAACATTATTTAAAGAATTAATTGTGGAGAACAATTTTTTTTTAAAAAATGCTCAGCCTTCAATAACGTAGTTGTATGAGGGGGTCCAAAGAATTTCATACGCTTGCAATATTCTAAAATTCAAAGTTAACAGTGAAAATTTGATCTTGTGCCATCTTCATCACAGTTCTTCAAAAAAAATTCAAGCCATTTTTGACAAAAGTATGAGGCTTCCCAGTGGCTTCATGTGAGGTACCCTAAAATTGAAGGAATTCCTTTCAAATTCCCATGGCCTCGAGTCGGGACAGATCGATGGAGTGAAGTGAAGGATCTGAAACAAGTCAATCAAGTGGAGAATCTGGGGTAAATCGATGAAGTGGAGAATATGAAGTCGATGCAGGATATCAAGGAAATCGATCAAGTGTAGGATCTCAAACAAATTGAACAAATCGGATTTCAAGCAAGTTGATCAAATGGATGATCTTAAGCAAGTCGGGCAGTTAGAGACTTTACCACCAGGGGATTTTTGTTTCACAAATGAAAAATAAGTAATATATCATTCAACTCTAATTTTACTATTTAGCTGAAATGCCTGTACGTAATGAAAAGTTTTTTGTAAAATTATTAAAACTATATCCAATATGAAAGTTCATATTTCAACTACGTACTCTTTAGTGCCTTTACCCTAACTCTTACTGAAATACATTTTTTATGAATAATGTGTAAGAAAAACTAAATTATCATTTCACTTTAAGTACTTGACAACGGAGATGTAATTTTCTCGCATATATCAGCCGCTGCAGCCCGCACAGCGGAAAAAGCACAGCATCCGAGGGATCTCTCCGGGGTGGGTTTGGCAGAGTTCGGGCAGGTAGGGGTGCCGCAGGGATGCTTATAATGACACGGGTCGTCGCGGGACGAGACGGGGACGCCGGGCGGGGCGGGGAGGGGCGCGACGGGAGGCTGCGGGGGCGTCGCCATGACGACGGCCACCAAGCGCCGACGCTAATTAGCTGCGCGCTGCGTTACCATGGAGACCGCCACCCTCCTGCGGCGACCACTGCCGCCGCGGCCGCCGCCAACGCCGACGCAGCAGGTCTCGAGGAGGCACTCGCATGCCGACGAGGTTCAGCGCGATGCTATCCGACGAGGTTTTAAAGTGGCCGTGTGAACTACACAGAAGTTTCGTCGACCGAATGTAAGAGTCCGTGGCCTGTTTGGAGCTTGGGTTGAAGAACCTAATCCAGAATTATTACTGCTGTTGTTGAATTGATAATGATACTTCTTTTTCGGAGGCGAAGTAAATTAAAGAAGAAGAATGAGTTCACACAGATGGTGTTGCAGTCCATTACTTAAATTTCTTTACTTAAATTTATCGCAACTTACTGCAGTATCATATCAATTTAAAATGTACGCAGATAACATCTTTCTACAAGTATTATAGTTATGTTTGAAATGAACTGCTTCATAGTAATTACACATAACTAAGTCTTTCTATTCTTTCATGTAAATTGTTTTGGGATAATAGTGGTACTACTTTGGAATAATGGTTGTAATACTTGGTTGTCCGTGAGACGCCTCGGAAACGTTGACATTTGTGCGTAGGACGATGCGTCTCCTGGAGAATCAAGTAAATACTGACTCCGGTGAAGGAAGCCTACGCTTTCGTAATGGGATAAGTTGGGGTGAAATTTTAGGCGAATACGGTCGACTATCTTTCAAATATCGACGTCTTTCTTTTCATGATTTTGACGTGTGTGGCATCAGTGGGGCCATGAAGGTAACCAACAAATGGTTCTTAACTTGAATCTTTTTCCTTGTTCTGTCACAGCCGTCCGTGAAAACCACTGATTGCGAGTGGGTTCGTGCCCCGAATTCCGATTGACTGCCATGCGACAGAAGGCAACTTATTTAATGAATGTTCATAAAGCATGGCATATGAAATTCAGTTATTTACTTTCAGTACAATTTTCATTCGCGAACTTGTTCATTTCACCCGTGAAATGTTAAGTTTTTACACAGCAATATTGAATTTCGTACATTATTCGGGATTCCATTGGTCCTCGGAGAATCTGATATTAATCTAAAGAAGTCTTATGAAATGAGGAATAACCAACAATTAGTTTCATTTATGCAAACGACCCTCTGCAGTCGGAGCCATGCAATACGAACTGCAATACGAATATTGCAACATGAACTGCGGTCGGAGCCATGCAACATGAACTGCAGTCGGAGCCATGCAACATGAACTGCAGTTGGAGCCATGCAACATGAACTGCGGTCGGAGCCACGCAACATGACGAGTGCTCATATTTACACGCTCCGCGCCCATGGGGCCCTTGGCTTTTGCGTGCGTCAGCGGTATCACTCTCTCGTTCGCAAACAGCGTCATCTGGCTTCCTTTTCACCTCGCCTCGCCTCGCCTCGCGGCGGCGGCGGCGGCGGCGGCGGCAGCGATCAATATTGGCTCTCCGCCTCGCGAGTGTCGGTATCGCGGGCGTATTTGCTTGTAGCCTGCCACGCACGCACGCACAGGCGGGCGCGAGGTATAGAAGAATTCATGTAAGAAAAGGCAAAAGTGACAGTTCGCTAAACAAGTGAACATCGCATGTAATTCAGAGAAGTATCCCTCCGCCGCGGCAGCTGTTCAGCCACGCCTCTTCGTAAAGGGTTTGTTTAGGGCTCCCGTGAAGAGAACTAAATATATGTAGAAGTCTAAGAGTTTCGCTCATGTAAAATATGCACGTACGCGAGTCCGCGAAATATTGAAATTTAATTACGCATATAGAAAAATATATTAACATACTCTCATAGGAAGTAAAAGAAAACTCCCACGAATGTAAATAGAAAGAAAAAATATTTTTCAGGGGACGTTCAAATATTTTTTCTTTGAGTTTCACAGCGCAGCGAAGGGCCCATGCATTTTTGTAATGAGAGGTTTATTTATAATTATAACACCTCGATTTTCCATGCTTAGCACAATTGCTCTCATAACTCAAATGTGACTTAATTGTTTTGTATGTCAAAAATATTGTACAAGGCAATGCATTTATCTTGTATGTCTATTTTCATCTCTTATTTCTTGGATGAATAATAGGCACATCCTTTAAATTCACTCTTACTAGTTAAAACATCTTATCAGTGAATGCTATCACATATCTCAATAATGTAAAATAATAGATGGGTTTGAAAAGTGTCCTCTAAAGATGCATAAGAAAGGAAAATTCACAAGAACATTTATTTATCACTTTGACCAATGGGGTGGAATTGCCATTACACTTGAGCACCAAATTGGGATCCATCCCAGCATTTATGTATAATAATAATAATAATAATAATAATAATAATTTTATTTTATTTATTTTCACATAAGTTAATGAATGCAGTTCAAGCACACTAATAATGAAAACAAAATTTAAGAAATCGTACAAAGACAACACAATTTATAAACAAGGAAGTTTTACAAAACAGTATCCTATCATAATGGAAAATTATATAATACATTTGTTGATACAAAGAAAACTGGCACAAACAATATACAAATTTAAAGAATAAAAATCTACAAATACAATACAATACACAACAACTTAAAAATAAATCAACAAATACAATACACAACACAACTTAAAAATAAATCTACAAATACAATACACAACAACTTAAAATAAATCTACAAATACAATACACAACAACTTAAAAATAAATCTACAAATACAATACACAACAACTTAAAAATAAATCTACAAATACAATACACAACGCAACTTAAAAATAAATTACAAATACAATATACAACGCAACTTAAAAATAAATCTACAAATACAATACACAACGCAACTTAAAAATAAATCTACAAATACAATACACAACGCAACTTAAAAATAAATCTACAAATACAATACACAACGCAACTTAAAATAAATCTACAAATACAATACACAACGCAACTTAAAAATAAATCTACAAATACAATACACAACGCAACTTAAAAATAAATCTACAAATACAATACACAACACAACTTTAAAATGCAATCTACAAATACCATACAATATACATTTAAAAAATACACAAATTGAAAGAAAGAAATTAATAATGGTAGAAAATATTTATTTTAAATAAATGTGGTGTATATATATATATAAAATTTAATTATTTTCTTGTGTCAGAAGTTTCCTGGAACAAAAAGAAAAATTGCATTAGTATTCTGTTTAGTGAACTGTTAATTAGTATTCTATTTTTTATTTGAATATTTTCTCTCTTAAAGCACCATGGCTTGTCATTATTGGGGATCAAGAAAATACTTCCCTAGAAAATTAGTAATATCCAGTCTCAAAGGTACAATCTGAAAATGGTCCAGGTCCAACTGCTTCACTCTCAGGCAACCAAATGAGGATCTATTGAAGATAAAGTGAAATGTAATAGACGTCAAAATTTATAGCTTCATTAATTAAAATATAAGGAAACTATTCTACAACAGGATCATCTTTGTTCCTTTACCCATAAATGCAGTGCAGTTCTGATTTTTCTGTAAAAATAGAAAGGAAAAATGCATGTTAATGTGGAAAAACAGTATGTTAATTACTACACAAATCTATAAGAGTAATTTCAATCAAACTTACAGTTTTCCATGTTCAACACCCCTCTCCCGATGGTCCTGGTAATGGGAAGGCTAGAGGTTCACTGTCATCTTCATTCTCTTCATCACTTGAACTGTCTTCTCCTACATTTATGATCATGGGCTCCACATCCATGCTGTCCCATTTCACCTCTCGATGCCAGTCCTTTTCAACAATCTTCTCAGTATGTTGAACATAGTTTTTCCATCTGAGTCGGGCAATAATTATCACATTTAACACAATTTACATTTAAGTGATTTACTTTAGAAACAGTGGCAAACAGTAAAATATAATATGACTATCATTCACTTACTTCTCAGCTGTAACTTGCTGAAGGGCATCCTGCCAAACTTTCCTCACATGAGGGCGATCAAATTGTTTTCCGATATGGGTTTTGTAGTACCTCTTGCAATCATTCCACACCATTTCTATTGGGTTGTAGTGGCAATGATAAGGTGGTAGTCGCAACACCTTATGTCCAGCAGCTCTAATAATATTGTCCACACGATACCTATAAATATTTTACTGGCATGAAAATATTCCATTTTACAAGAACTGTACATACTACATATTCTCAACAATCTCATGCTTCTTTGCCTTAGAAGACTTAGTATTATTCGGCTTTTAACACAATTTGCAATGTTGTGTTAAGAGATAGTATATCACTGAAGAACATTTATAAATACAAACATAGAAAATTAGTAACGAATTTATAATTAAATCTGATTTATGTATGGTTGAAAATTCTATATAAGTGAGCAAAAGATTCAAAGAAAATACATACTGCTTCTCAGGCTTGTGCAATGAAGCTAAAGCAAACAGTTCTCTGTGCAATGCATCAGCCCTATACAGAACATTATGGCTGTCTAGAAAGGTCTTCAGCTGTGCTTTTGTCCACTTTTTTGTAGGCAATCTCTCCAACTGTAAACACAGAAAACACATTTATTTCTTTCATTTTCTTTATGAAAAATAAGTCACACAATCTCTGTTGTTTTGCATCTTGAAATTACAGAAATGGGAATATTGCTATTATATTATATCTTCAGGAGTGTAATGCAATTGATATTAAACAGTTACTTACATGAGCACTATGATAAGAAGCATTATCTAGTACAATAACCGACTTTTCTTCAAGTTTTGGCAGAAGGGTATTCTCCATCCAATTCTCAAACATCTCCCCAGTCATCGTACCATGGTAGTCTTCTGTACTATTTTGTGATGGAAACACTAATTCTGCACCAGTCACAAAACCCTTCTTACCTCCTGCATGCAAGACTATATATCGTTCCCCTTCACACAGATTCTTCCTCACACAGCTTGAACTACTTGCATCTCGCCAACTCCTGGAAGCATAACCTAACAAAAAAAATTGTACTAAGAAATATAAATTATGTGAAGAATATTTGAAAAGATATTTATCATAATATTACTTTGTTCTTTCAGAACAATGAAATAAAGTAGTAATACTAAGAATGAATGGTGCAAATATTGAACGGTACAGAGCTTAATGAAGTACACATATTGTATGTCTGCAATTACCTTTCGAAAAAAACCAAGTTTCATCTAAGAAAATAAAATTATAATTTTCATCCTTGAGTGATTTATACTGCCGTAAATATTCAGTTCTTTGTGCAACAATATCAGCTCTTTCTACTAAAGCCCTACGGTTATCAGTAATCTCCCATGAAAATCCCATCTGCAATAATAATCTTCTCAATGTTGCCTTGCTTCCAGAAAACCCCACATCCTCATTTCTTCTTACTTCTTCAATTAGACAGTCTAATGTCACATGTACACCTGAAAAGAAACGATCATCAATACAAACTAATAGAAAATATATTGGTACATCAATTCCAATGACTAGAGAATACACTTCTTCAAAAGAAATATACAGGACAAGTAATAAACTATAAATTAAAACTTGCCCTTTTCACACATCCCGTAAATAATTTTCCTGATGATGCCCTTGCCAAATTCGTCCACTTTTTCTATTACATATGCTCTTCGTCTTCTTTTCTTTCCAGGAGTTCGCAATCCACTGATGTCCTTTTTATAATACCTAAATAAACAGAATTCCCTCAATTACACTTTTATCAATTGCACAACAACAGCTATTAAAGTGTAATTATAATATAAAAACTTACTTCGTAACAGTACTTTTGCTCAGATTCAGAAATTCCATTATGAGTTTCACAACAGAACCCGATTCCAATCTTCCGTGTCTCTGCATTTCTGGTATTTTCCTCGCGAGAAATATAATGTCTTCTTGTCGCTGGCGCGAACAAGGAGGATTCCCCCTGCGACCTCTCCGACGTTCCATAATTCGCAGAGGCGTTATTATTTAAAAAAATAAATAAAAACGCAAAGCACAGATCCACGAACTGCACACATTCACAACTCGCCACACACAACAGCCGGAAACACGTGCACCAGTATGCACCTTACATTCAAGACTCGGTTTTAAAATAAGCATAATACTTATCACGCAAAAAGTAAATTCCATATATTGTTTATCTAAAAAAAGAATTTTTACAGAAGAGCACAGAGCACTGCACTTCCTAATTTCAATTATTTCTCGTGGCGCACTATATTTTCGTCGGACGAGGACATCACAAAAAGAAGCGTCGAATCCATTTACAAGTTAGCCAACTGCAAACGAACGACTCGAGGAAGGAGACTTCAGTGGGATCAAGGACACAACGACCACAGAACCTTCGGTTATGTTGCCAGCAGTAGCTGTCAAAATTGCTTGTTCTTACATGAATCTCTCTTTAGAAAGCGGCGGCATTGGCGGGGGGGGGGGATTGAGGTTGTGGTGATGGAGGAGGCGGTGGCCGCGGTGCTTGCAAAGGTGATTCGCACTTAACAATTTTTGTTTCTGAATAAGGATTGCGATTCGCAGTGGCGCATGTAGACACGTCCACACGTTGTTCAACTAATAGAAGTATGTATGTGGGGGGGGGCGTCGATAGTAACTGTTGTTGAGATGGGAGATGGGAGCGGCAGAGGTGGAGAGGGAGGTAGCTTGGATGTCGGCGGTGATGGCGTTGGTGGCAATGGTGTTGGTGCCGGTGGCGTTGATAGGTGATAACGTTGGTGGTGTTGATAGGCGATGGCGATGGTGTTGATGGTGATAGCGAAGGTCGGTTTCGGCATTGAAATGGATGGCGATAGTTGGTAGTTGGGCTGCTGGTGGCGGGAATTGCAAAGTGGTGATGATGAGTAACTGGTAGCGGCTGCGGCAGAGATAAAGATAGCAGCAACAGCGGGAGGCGTTGGAGGCGAAATAGTTGGTGTTGATGGGGTTACGTCCTGACAATCGCAGTCTGGAACACGAACAGTTCTCAAGTTTAGCGCACAAATTTAGCACACGATAGCGCTCAAATTTTATCAGCCAACCCGTACGCTTTTACTCGGTAGCAGCTGCAATGTATTTTGTCTTTAGAACCAAAACCTTCACATATGAGAGTATATTTTCAACATTATCTTTTACAGAGTCCAGTTCGAACTCATCACAGCAACAAAAAACAGGACAACGGGATATTGGTAACAGTAAGCCTGTAACGAATGGGTTGGGTCTGTGAGACCGACGACGTAACAAAAACGTCATCCACTTACACACAGATAATACCAGAAGCCTGTTCATCTCTCTGCTTTTCTTTTATTTGCAAATGAAATGTTCAGTGTGGTAGTTATTGCCGTATATGTTGTATAATTTGTTGCCTGCTTGGGTCTCTCAAACTCACCCCATCCGTTCGTGTAAGTGTAATCGAGTAGGCACGTATTAGTATTATTAAAGTTATTTATTATTGCGATATAAATAGTTATTTTGTGTAGTTTTACGTATAACTAAGGTCAAATTGAACTGTAATGCCAGAAATGAGACCAAGTTTCCAGTAAAATGACTAGGATGGTATTAGAGAGACCTCGTTGGGCTTCTTCTTAAATTCAACAAATATTTTTCATAACAATAAAAAGTGCATAATATATTAACATCAATTTTTCTTTTACATCAAACTATCATATCGAAGTCCTGTAACAATGATATAAACAAAAATAGTTGCTGTGTTATTCTTGTTTTTAACCGGGTCTCTCAGAAGCAGCCCATCTATAGTGGTAGTGGTAACGTTGGTGGCGTGGTGGCGATGGTGCTGGACGTTATGGCGCTGGTGGCGCTGCTGGGAGAGAGCGGACAGCGAAAGGGACTGCGTCGCCGTGTGAACTGTCTCCTGAGGAGTACCCGGTAGTCACGTGACATCTCCAACAAAACATCGATGTTTCTAAACGTCCATGTTCAAAATTAAACCATAGATGTTAATAAAACATCGCCCCCCAAAAAATCGCTTTTTTAAACATCGATGTTTAAAAAACTGTATTAGCAACCATTACTGTTGAGGCCGCGGCAGGGGTGTGATTTGACGGTGGTCTCATTTCTTTATTCTTAATTCGGATTTAACTACGAAAACAGCCAAAAATTGATCAGGGCAAATAACAAAACTTTTATCTACTTTGATAGTGGAAAAAAATTAAATGAATTTCATTTGTTGACGAAATCTCGATTTTAATGATTTTTTCTCTTGGCCACTTTCTTCTGAAGGCTGTTGAATTTATGGAAATCTGAAAATTACTACAGATTTGTTTATATTAAAAAATCGTCCATATAAAAACATCGAAAACCAAACATCGATTTTGAAAAATTATCGGCTTCAAAAAATCGATGTTAAATGCATTGATGAAATACTGAAACAACAATGTTGTGAAAACTTCGACTTCGATGTCGCACCGTGTGTCTGGTGGTCGCGTGCCAGGTCGACAGCATGTGCGATGAATGTGCCATTGCAATGATTGATTGATTGATTGATTTTGCGTTTTCCTTGCGAAGGCGTCAGATTTTGGTAAAAGATCGATCATCATCACATGAACAGATATTCGAAACCTCGCGAGTGTCAACAGTAAATTTCTTGGAACCCCAGCTTATATTCTTAAAGTATTTTAATCCTACCTAATCAGTCTTAGGAGTTTTCCATTTTCAGAATTTTAATACAAACTATTGTCAAGTGTTGCACAGCATGAAATTACTTAAATTCACGTGAACTTCTGCAATGTGCGTATCTATTATTTTAGATAAGTTCAGTTAAAGACAGCGCGAAATTCGGTATCTCACATTAGCCCAGCTTAAATTCCTTTGTTCGTTTGTAATCCTGAATTGGACTAACAAATGCAATTTGCTCCTTTCGAGCAAAAAAAATTAAAGAAATGGGCATTGTTAGTAAGAAAATTTTAAAAAAGAAGTACAAGCTTCATATAAAGCACCCCCCTAAGAAATCATTTTTAAAAATTCAGGCCTCAAGATGAGCCAGATAGATTGATGAAGATAGATTTTGGAGAAAATTCTGCGTATGGTTTTGGTGGTTTTCACAGTTGAAGTGTTCCACCAGTACCTTTATTATGATACATTTAGACTTCTTTGTAAGAATATCATTAATTTATCGTCGTACCACTGGGAGATAATCGTAAAGGAAAAATAATTTAACTCGGATTCATTTGCCTATGTTATGGCGGACAATAAACTTGAAACTTCACGTTGCAATATTTTCTCTTGTCGAAGTTGATTAAAAAGAAGTCATATCGGACCCCAAATAACCAATATTTGTTTTCTTTTCTAATTACGACACTTACTTTATTTTAGAACTTATTTTGAGGTGTCGTTATCGGGGAATTTGGTCAAATAAAACTATCGCAGGGATGTAGTTCACGACATTGGTTAAGTACAAACAATTAAACAATTATACACAAATATTGTTGAAGGATCTTGTGAACTACATCGCTCATCACGGCCATGAATTCTACAATGGTTAAAACAATGGCTTGATTTCTGGCGGAACGCGACGGAACGGCACAGCGTTCCGATACCTCAAAAATAATCATTTAATCATTATTTATTTATTCAATAGGTTTACTATGTGTTAATATGTTTTCCTATAACCATTATACATACTTTATATTTTCTATTTCTATTTTATTTTAATTAATTTTTTCCATTTTATTTTATTTTTACAATAATCTAAGTTTAATATTTTGTTCTTCATTGTCTTCAATATTCCTTGTATCCATGTTGTTTTCAGTCTACCTCTTTTTCTTCTACCAATCGGCATCCAATTTAATAATATCATTTAATCATATTATAAACATATAACTATTTCTATTAAATTAGTAAAACGATTGATTAGGGCGCATTCCGGGGCCTCAAATTTTATGAATTAGGAACTGCTTAAAACTCTCGCATGCAGAAGACGGCGGTGGTAATCAGGACCTTTTAACTCCCATATAACGTGGTGGAGACCATTACAGTGGGGCGCTCTCCTGTATACCTTCTCACAGCAACTGAAATACGAACTTCTGCCAACGATACTTCGAACGTGGCTGGTTAAGCGTGGCTGGTTTGTTGGTTCGCGAGACGCAAGCAGGCACATAATGTTACAAAAGACAGCGTCGATGTTCGCGCTTTCTTCAGTGGTTTCTTATATGTATATATCATGAATAACTGAACATTTAGATGACGCTTTTCGTATTTCTCACAAATGACCTAATTTTTATGTGCGGACGTTGGCGTGTCTATCCCGCAGCTGTACTAGCGCCTCCTATTGTAGCACCCTCAAGTTTTGTCTCCGGTTTTGATGGAGAGTCGCAAGGCCCTGGTGGCAATGGCGAGTGGGGAGCGGCGCCCGTTGTGAGTGGGGGTGGGGGTGAGGGTGGGGGGGCGGAGGTCGCGCGATGCGATCAGGGCGCCGCGTGGCGGCGAGGGGCTGACTCCGAGCGGGCGCTCGTCTTTTGTGGCCGCCCCCGCCGCGGATTATCGATAGCCCCGCGGAGAAAGCCAGGGGGCGGCGCACTGTGGCCCCAGTCTGGAACTGAGGAGACAAAAATACCTTGCATTTAAAATGAAACTCGCGAGTGTTACTTGATAGATCGGAGATCTTTGTTTCTATTGCTGATATTGACGGTTTTACATGTCAATTAAGAGTAGAAGAAATCGTTTGGTGAGAATCCTAAAGGCCGCTGTCTGGTGGGCCGTCGCGGTGGTTTCTTCGCTCATCTTCTGATCGGTGCTGGAGGACTAACTTAAACAACGGGTCACAGGTGGAGCGTGATATTTCCATTCTAATTGGAGGGAATTCTACACAGTTAATAAGAGTTAATCTATTTGGCGGGAGTTGGGAATACAAATTTTACGACCGCATTTCGTAGTCACCTGTTTTGCGGTATAAATATTCCATGATACACATACCAGTGCATTCTTTTAAAAATTAAAACACATTGATGCAAACTTTTGAAAGACACGTGTAACAAATGTTTACAACAAATATTACTTATTTTCAGCTACAACAGGAGCCGCTGTTGAACACTAAAATGTTAAAGTTCATTGCACATGTTTTGAAAACGAGTGACGTTTCGTGCAAGTTTTCAAATTTGTACTAATGCTATAAAGCAACTTTATAAATGAGTTGCATGTGTTATTTTTCTGTCAGCATTACAAAATGGAAAGATAATCAACGTTAATTTTCGACAACGACTTTATTAGACGTCCAGGACGTTTTACATGTGCGAAAAATTGGTGGTCGTATTTTCGGTTTGCCGTCACTCCCTCACGTTTCTCGATTGACTGAATGAGTTATGGCAAAATTATTCGGTTTGTAAATGACAAATATGTCATCTATGCCATTTTAATATGGATGCGTTATTTTAATAGTGGCACAACTGCATTTTTTGAGAAATTGATTTAACTCCATTTCAAGTCCGCACAATTGTTATACATTTATTCTGAAAGTGATAGAACTTCAAGTTCATTCTGTGGACGACAGAGCTCATCGCAATAAAATTGAATCACAGGAGATTGCAATCTATACATTTCGGTAGTGGTACAACTCCAGTGGTACGACTACGTGGTTTTCTACAAGTCTGGGGATGAGTGGTTTTCGTGATATTTGTAGCGTCTGCAGTGATATTATGATAAATAGCTTGATGCAGATTTGATATTAGGAACAACAAAAATAATATAAGTATATCCCACATTTTTTATTTACTGAAATTAAACTTAATTATCTATGGGTTAAAGACCTTCAAAAGTCTGTAACAAGAAGGACGAAAAATGAACAGAATGATGTGGGTACCTCGCGGAAAATTAAGTGGATTAGATTTGTCAAATCGAAGTCTTTTATAATTATGTACAAATAAATTTTAAAGCAAGACATTGGGGTTCCATACAATAAACTTCACTATCCACAAACCGCCAGTGAAGAACTTAAGTTTTCAAACACTTAAATATTTCGCTTAAGCAGAGCAAAGAAGGTTAATGAGAAGAAACAAGATATGCTTGCTTTGTTTCCATTCATTTCAAGCGTTTATCACGCTTATTTGACTGCTCTGCAGGTAGGAACCGGACGATTTCAAGAAGATGAAGAAAACTGAATGTGCCTCAAAAGTAACATTAAATTAATATTTAATCTGTTTTAATAAATCGATATTTCCTTCATTTCCATCGTTTTTTAGAACGACATCCACCGATTTGGCCCACTAACCTCATTTTCAAGGTTTCATAACTCCTTTACACCACCAAAACACACAATTTCTTTGTCTATTTTTCATCCCCGATTTTTTTATATTCATTGAACTTTAGAGCTCAATATCTCGAAATGAGTACCACTATTAAAATAACGCCTCCATATACGAGTATAATATTATATCATAAATGTATGAACGGTTCTTGCAACGAAAACGGTCATGTATAAATCTGGTATTCAAAAAAATATAACGGACATTATATATTGTTTAATTATAATAATCTTTTTTTTTGCAAAGAAATCTTTAAGAATTTTTAACGATTAAAATAATTCATTATATTTTACCTTACATAAAACGTTCAAGTGGTTTTATTTATTTTTATGTCATGTAATTTCAGAACGAGATGATGACAATTGAGAGAAATTATCGAAACGTTGTGTAGAAATGAATAAAAATAATTCATGTGATTAACGTTTTTCCAAATTTGTATATGTGATTATTTAAGATTGCCATGAAGCTAACAAAAAAGAAATTATATTTTAGCATTCAGAGGTGGTGGCAGAGGTTTCGCAGGCTCAGGGCTGTCCCCCGGGATCTTGCACTGATCGGAGTCCATTAAGGGGTCCTCTGAAGAGAGGGGTGCATTTCGTACTCCTGTCACGACGTGGATTCACATCCAGCAATGGGAAATGGTTCCTCTTAGAGGCTAATAATGGTTTTGTGGGAGTTCTTGCTACGAATGCTTTTGAATATTTCATTTATGACGAGTAACTTTTCGTGTCGGGGATAGAATGAATCTTTGATTTCAGTTCCTTCCTTTCAAGAGCATTACGTCGGTCAAATCATATGACGAACTACTTTGTTAATGAGTTAGCTTTAAGATCTCCAAAGAAGCAGATTTTTAAGAAACGTTACAGAATAAAGAAGGTACTATAGAAATAATTACAGTTTGAAATCATTTGAATTTTTTTAAAACTATGTTAACCTTAGAGCATTATTTTAGAGCAAATTTTATATTTCAAGTAAAGATGTGTAGAATCCGAATCAAAAAGAGGATATAATATTTGAGTGATTTCTTTCTTTCTGTCATTTACATAGCTCGGAAAACTCAAAAGTATATCACAGACCCACAAAAAATAAAACGTTGTCAGACCCAAAGACTTGACACGCATTTTTCTACGTATTTCTACGTGATGAATCCGAATCTGAAGGCAGAATTGCGCCACCACAATCCAATGTTTATAAATCTCGAAAAACCACCGTGAAATTGTATTTTTTGGAGGGATAATTATTCTGCTGCGATAAATTATTTTTTAGAATATTTTGCACATTTCATAATTTTATTATTTCTAGTTCTCTAAAACATAACTTTGTTCATTTTATTTTAAGATCATTTACGCAACTTCGTAGAATAACACTTAGTTTTATTTAAAAATTCAAAGGATATATTATATTATTAAATTGTACATACACTGCATATAATATTCCACAGATCCTTTACAATTAATTCATCGTAACATATTTTGTTCTTAAAGAGATAATATAATATGTGCAATAGGACATTTTTTCTGACCGCAATATGCAATTCCTATCGATTTTCTTTTTACTTTCCCGTATACATACGTATACACGGAGTGATATACGTAGTATAGGGAAAGTTATGTAATGCTGCGCGAAAAAATGGCCATTTTTCGGCGGAAAAAAATTAATTGCCGGGCCGTGAAAACGAATAAGTGGATAAAACCAGTTGCTAAATTAAGAAAAAAAATCCCCTAACATGTGGTGTGGCCAGAAACCCTGTTTTCTAGGTCCTTGATACCGAAAACCCAATTGAAAGGAAAACGTCCGTCTGTCCGTCTGTCTGTCCGTCTGTGAACACTGCTAGCGCCTAAACTATACGTACGATTTCTTCCAAAATGGATATTTCGTAATCGATCTGATTCTAGTCGAAGCTTTGAGATTTTGAAAAAGATTCTTTAAAATTTGGGGGTAATTTATATGAAGCCCCCCGAGGATTTTCAAAATTTTCTCAAAAACGGCTCCAAATTTTTTCTTTAAATTTCTTGTATGAATAGAGTAAAATACACTTATTAACATGGCATAGATCCGATTTTCACGTACAGCTCTGAATTTTCGAAAATTGTGAAAGTTTGATTTTTTTTCGGAGTCTTTCTCCAACTACAAAATTGAAGATAGAGAATTTTTCTTCAAATAAAATTTGTTCTGCATATTGAGTTCTTTAATAAAGGTCATGTAAATGTTTTTCAAAATTTCGGTAGTTTTCGTGCAATATTGCGTTCAATATGTGCAATTTTAAAAAATTACAAACACAAGATTTTCTCAAAAACGGCTTCAAATGTTTTCTTTAAACTTTTGGTGATAATAGTGGTAAATGTATTCTATCAATGACATAAAAGCCATTTTGGTCTATCGGTTTGTTTTTTCAAAAATTACAAAAATGTAAATTTTTTTACTTGTCTCTCACGTTAATATTTTATTATCGGCGATTTTTTCACATTATTATATTTACGAGTATATATGCTTTAAATAATGTCAAGTAAAGTTTCTCGAAAACAGCCGTTTTCTGTGAAAAGTAGCTCAAATTTCGGCATTTTCAGAAATGCTCAAACGCCATTTTCTCGTATATCGCTGCAAATTTTTTCTTGAAACTTTTGTAACGGATAGTGATAATTACACTCTTTAATATGACGTAAAGTTTATTTTGAGTTATGTTTTTGTTTTTTCAAAAATTACATAATTGTAATTTTTTTGAAAGATCTCTCACATCTTTAATATGCACATTACCAGCAATTTGTAAACATTATTATATTTGTGAGTGTAAGTGCTTGAAATAACTTTAAATAAAGTATTTTGAAAACTCAATCATTTTCTGTGAAAATGAGATTCAAATTTCGCATTTTTAGTAGCGCTAAAACGCAATTTTCTCTTAAACGGCACATAATTTTTAAAAGAAAATTGCCATTTATGAGTAGGTTTTTGTGTTCTTTAATATTCTAAAATTAATATTTTCGTTCTACCAATAGGAAACAGAAAAATTAAGAAAATGACAAAAAAATGTACTTTTGGCGATGATAGATGGTAGCTGGCAAGAAAGATTATGTGGCAATTCCGAATAGCTAGAAAAGACCCAACAAAATAGAAAACTAATACGGGAAAGTCTGTGCCATTCTGTAGCACCACTAGCTTTTATTTAACATGCATTATTGACGTAGAATTTGTTCTTTGTTTTGCGACATAAATTGTCATCAATTTCAAAATTTCAATAAATTTAAATGGTTTAATTGTATTTTACAGAAATGCAAAGAAATTAGAATTTCTACGCATTACCTATCAAACGCAAGTTTCTCCTCACTCAGTCCGGACCCTGCCACCCCGCTTCATTCGGATTCTAGGCGGTTCGTTTCCGGATGTCGTCTCTCCAGAGCAGCTACCCGTCTACTGCTTCATTTTACTGTCAATCATTCTGTCACGCCACTTCGTCCGGCCTCCCTCCGCACTATTCACAGTTTCTTCTATTCATAGCTCGTCGCAGTTGTCTTTCCTCCGCCCGTTAGGTGTTTGGCTGAGGAAGTCACTTGTTTTCCTTATTACTACTTCCCCTTCTTTCATTTACATGAACAGGTTTCACAACCTGAAAATAGCTGGGTCGTATCTATGTATCAGTACATGACTATTTCAAAAAATTAAGCAAGTTTGTCTTTTTTAAGTGTATTTAAGTATTTATAAATTAAACTTTACACACTTAAGGCTATATAAAGTAATTATCAGAGCTCACATTCTGTGTAAATAGCACAATTTTATCAAACTTTATAATAGAACTTATTTCAAATTGTAAAGAATGCTCGTAGTTTACTGTTTTATTAACACACAAACTTGTGTAGTTTATCTGCAAGGCAAATAAGTTATTTATGCTGATAAATTGATTGCTTATATGGGATAGAAATTATGGCAACTATTTTTTTTCCTAAAAAATATTATCGGATCACACAATTTTATTTATCGCGTGAAAGCAATGCTGTACTACTGCTGTGTGTCCACAACAACATATGGATATGTGTCTCCATTAGAACAGGGAGTAATGTGAAATCAGTTGTCTGACTGTTGCCGAGTGAGATGAGTATAACCCGTTTCGAACAGCACTCCTACACCAAGATATTTGTTCTCCATGGCAGAAGTGCCCAAGGATGTCACAGTGAATTGGTCAAAGATCTCGTGAGTAATTGCCTTGCAATTCGGACTGACGCGAGATGCACAGGAGAGGCGAGGACGCGCAGCAACCAGTGATCAGCAACGCACGTGACTATCTGTGAGGGTAGTACCGACGTAGCATCTACCTAATGGAGTCTTTAGAATGGATAAGCAATGCTTTTGTAATGTTGTGAACTCATATTTGCTAAAATTCTTTGGAACATGAAACCAGAACAGTCATTTGCAATACCTTAATAAATATGAGAAACACAACTTCGGTGTATCGTTAAATGACCGTACACTTAGTTTATACCTTGTTCTTTCATGTATATGTTTCATATTTTCCATCCGTGCTCGTATTCGCACAAAAAAAAAGTTGCCATGACTTATGCCCCAATCCTCGTATATTTTTTACAAAGTACTTATAATTAGTTTATTTAGGATGTCATTCCTGACCAGGTATCGATAAACCAGAATTAAGTTGGACTGGGAGAATGGCAAAAAACGTGAACCTAGTTGTGGCCAGTGTGTAAGGCGTTCGGGAATATTGTGGATGAATACGTGGCCTTACATCTTCATGACGCGGTGAAAACAGCACCTGCAAGCGCAATGCTCCTCGTTACAAGGCCCATTGACTCGTGTTGTTGCACTGTTTAATCACATCCTCCTAAGCAAGTCTTCCGTCTCCGACCCCAGCCGCGCATTCCGAGTGCATGATCCAGCCTTTTCATCTCCCCCTTCTCTTTGCCCTTCCTTGACCCTCCCCATTCGATCTCCCAGAACATCATAACGCTTTCTCGACGTCTCCTGCTTTCGTTTCGCTTCCCCGCTGCGCCCTGCCCCGCTCCATTGTGCCCCGCCCTGAGCCACCTCCCGGCCCCGCCGCCCATCAGCCCCCACCACCGCCCAGTTCCCCCGCCCTCCACGCCGTCGTGCCGCCCCTCCTAGCCTGGTCACCACTACCCCTGCTGCTCCAACCGCCCCCGTTGCCCCGACGCCCGCACCATCCCCCCCGACGCCCTTTCCCCGCCCCTCGCTCAACTCCCAGTCGCCCCGAACTTCACCCGGCGCCCAACCACCCGTCCATCTCCCACCGCCCTCTGCCCACGCCCACTGCCCGCCCGTCCACTGCCCTTCGTCCACCACCCCCCGTTCACCACCCACCGTTCACCACCCACCGTCCACCACCCACCGTCCACCACCCACCGTCCACCACCCACTGTCCACCACCCAACGTCCACCACCCACCGTCCACCACCCACCGTCTTCCATCCACCGTCCACCACCCACCGTCCACCACCCACCGTCCATCAACCACCGTCTACCACCCACCGTCCATCACCCACCCGCCACCAACCACCGTCTACCACTCACCGTCCTCCATCCACCGTCCACCACCCACTGCTCATCGCTCACCACCCACCGCTCACCACCCACCGCCCCCGCAGAGGAATATAGTGTGTGCTGTCGCGGCCTCTATGAATAATGCACGGCGGGCGGGTTCAGAGGGCGACTCTTTGTCGACGGCTGAAAGGCGGCGCCGGCGGAACACGCGGCCTCGTCCATCACGCCGCCCCCGCCGCCCCTGCCGCCGCGTGCGGTCCCCTCGCGTGGCCTACGCCCCCGCCCCGCCCCTTCCCCACCCTCTCTCTGACGACCACTCCGTCACTCAACCTCTTGCTCGCGGAGCAAGTGCAGGCGCCCGCAACCCGCGCATAGGCGCACACCGCACCGGGACTTTCCCGCTGTCAGTGTTGTGGGATACCTTCGTTCGCTTGGAAGTTCGTTGAGTGCAGCTACAGAATTCAGTAGCTTGAGTTACATTGGAAGCCGATTCGTGATAGGTGTGTGCTGAAGGTGAACTCGAACAGCTAGTTCTGTGCTGCCCCCAACTTGCTGTAATTAACAGAAATGTTCTGAGGAGAAAACTTTAAAAGAGAAAACATACGAGTCGTGGGCTGTGGTTTTTTTAGCACTCACAATGATATACTTTTTAAAAATAAATGCACTTCATTCTATCAGTTTTAAATGTGCCCAGCTCTCGTATGACTCAGTATGATGTTAATGTTATTAATATTGCAGTATATGTATTAAAATTAAAAAGAATACAAGAGATTTCAATCACAATAGTGTTAATATTAATTTAATGTAAAACATTATTCACATGTATGTGAGGAACATTTTTTCCTATCATCAGTGGCACCAGAGGGACATTCATATTATCTCTACTCGTGTTTAACCCATGATATTTTGTACATTTGATGGGGAAAATCTTATCAAAATAAGTGTGGATAATGCTTTATACAAGTAATTATCATTGTAACTATTGTGCTTGATATCTCTCTCATCCTTCTTAATTTTAAATAGAGATTAATTGAAATTCTCTGCTGCTACCAGGAACTTTAGTAAACATTTATAATAGCAATCACTTTTGGCTGATATGTGAATATATTTTTTGCCCAATAAGTAACTGGCTTATTCACTTAACTTAAACAATTTATAATATTGAATATTGTGCATTTGAATTATTCCTAGGAGTACACATGTAGAAAAAAATATTATTATGCATTTTTGCTCATTCGAATTTTGAAGACTCAAGTTTAAAATATTCAAAGTATAACACTGTATAATTTGATGAATATTAATAATAATAATAATAATAATAATAATAATAATAATAATAATAATAATAATAATAATAGTGTTTGCTAGACAGTTCCGACATACAGATGGCAAACACAACCAGTGAATAATCAATTTCTCATGAGACGTACTAAATCAAGGAAACAATTCCTCTGGCGACCACTGACCGACCATTACCAGCGGTGATGCGTGGAATTTTGCTCATTCCGGTTTTGGACATCGCGAAACACTCCAGCATCACGCGGCCACAGCAAAAAATAAAGGTTTAAGAGGAATTTGAAAACCACGATGGCCCAGGTGCGTCTGACAGACACTGGTCCGAAGCGCCTGAATTTCGCGCAAAACAGTTTAAATAAATTAATGGGTATACTTCCATTAACTTTTGTTGAAAAGAATTGCGGTGAATATCTTGCAAGGAGGTGTTGTTGGGAAAATGAAATTCATTTTTCATCTGTAGTTATTTGCATATTGAGGAATAATAATAACAATAATAATAACAATCCCATCCAGAAAAAATACCTTAAAAATCGGGTCGCGGACCGCGCGCGATCTTTCCTTCCTCTTCCTTGTCCTATCCTCACTCTTACACACACTCTAACACTTCAATGCACTACGCTACCACACAGTCGGGAGACCAGTCAGGTCCTTAGACCTTACCCTGGCTTGGGCGGTTTTCCGCTGGTGGCAGATACCTGGATGGGGAAAACCCCTCTTGCCGATGCGTAGGTCCGTGAAGGATCTCGCCATCTAGGGGAAGATCACCGCCAAGTCTTTTGATAAAAATGCACTACACTTTCGGATCTAATGACTACGGAAGTTAACGCGCCTGGAAACACGAAGTAATCTAACAATGAAGCGGGAGTGAGCGGTGGCGTGCGTTTGTCGCTTGGCCCACTGCGTGAAGGTGGGCGGGGGGCGGTGGATGATTCGGCGCTTCGGGCGACGCCAGCGGGCGGCCCGGCCCGGCCCGGCCCGGCCCGGCCCGGCCGGGGAGGCGCCCTCCGTCACACGCGCGTATTAACATTCCTCACCTCCCGAGTCGACGCCGCTCCGCCCTCCGCCCAGTGGGACTGCGTCACGACTAATGATGACACATTACAATCTTCGAATCACGAAAAATTCAAATGCGAAATGTGCAATCTTGGTGCGTTCTTTTCCGTCTAATCCTTTGATTCCTACGGTTTTCATCTCAAATCTCATGTTGATGTCTACATGCATCTATTCTCTACGCTCTGTTCTCAATCGGCACGTCATTTGCGTTCAGGAAATACACGTAACATCCCATCATAAACATGTATGTTTTTCCAGTTGAGAATGCAAGCGTGGCATTACCTGAAAAATTTGCAATGACTCGTATCTCGAAAACCTTTAGTGTGCACTAAGTTATTCCATCTTTGCATGTTTCCTTCTTATACAGAATTGCCAGAATTTATTGGTATAAAAAAATGAAAATGAAGAAATGCAAGCAATCTGAAACACGATTCTGATGCCAAAAATGTAGATATCGTGCCACTTCCTAGTCACGATGGGTCTGACGGCACTGCCTTCACGATACAGCTTTTGCAATTGAGGACAACCATAGAACGCGAGAGACTTTCGTAACGCCTCGAAAATCGATCGATCCACCGCTAATTTTACAAGAAATGAGAACACCCTGCATTTCTCGGGAAGGAAGGCGACTGCACCAACCCCCCTTACTGGTCGCCTATGAGCGCACAGTTCATTATAAAGATAAACTACATTTTCAGAGATGGGCACAGTCCAGGGGCGGATCCAGCTGATCATTTTGGAGGGGGCCATCATAGTTTTTTGTTAATAAACAAAATTTTGTTATTAAATTGTATATTAGTTTTGTAGTGCATATATGATACTACACAACGTTATTTTCATATAATTACATAACTCTAACATAAATAAATATTTAAATCAATTTTGCTAAAGAAAGGAAGGTAACAAACGAAAACTCCAGGCCTTTCGGAGGGGGCCATGGCTCCATGTCCCCCCTGGATCTGCCACTGGCAGTCACAGCCAGAAACACAAGCTGAGTCAGAGTTCATCTACAACCGTACTTTCATCAGAGAGATTTTTAACTGATGGCTGGAAATGTAAGAATATTTTCCCTCTGTACGAGGGGTTGCTTTTCATTTCTCCGTATTCGCCAAAAATTCATTCTCGCGCTGTCATCTCAGAAAGAGAACGCAAAGAACCGAAGTCGGCCATAGGACAGAACAGGACAGATTGGAGTTTTTTATCACATACATATCATTTCATCTTTAACTTCGTTATCACCTTATACACCTCATCCACTGCAAACGAGCCGTAACCAGAGTCTTAAACTCACATCTTTCCACAGTTTGTTCTCTGATTTGAGTATCACAATCTCTTCTTTTGCTTCAGCCGCGGCCATTACGACTCTCACCAATAGTTACAACGTATCACGGGAACAATCATGATTCAGTGAGTTCACAGCCACATTAACGCTTCGATATTACGCATAACTTTACCATAAACAAAAAAAGATATCTCCAAAAAGGTACGTTAATTTCATCCTAAATTAAAAAGAAACTTTGTTTCCCTAACTTCCACAGTAACTGAAAGAAGTCACGTGGAGCTTACCTAGAGACCTTGGAAACCCTATGGCACGTATTGGCTGTAGCGTGTTGTGTAACGTCTGTGATTTCTAAATCGCTATAAGAGCCGTCCATGGAACTGGAATTGATTTCCAGGCAAGTGACAGAAATCTCAAAAGATTACTAGGTCGGAGAAGTAGGATAGGTGTAGAACAGTTATTTTATTGCTATTTCACAAGTAGTCTCACAACGGCCGAGAACTGCGAGTGCGTTGTCATGGTGAAGTTATGAGTCTTTGTTGTTTCACATTTCTGTCAGTGTGCGCGTAATATTTTTTCTGAATTTCCTCAAAACGAAGCAATAAAACTTATCCATGACAATCTCTTCAGGTGGAAGAAATTCCTTCTGAAAAATTGCTTGAATATAAAAAACGATGAGAATTTTCTTGCAATGAACTTGGCTCTGTTTTCGTCCCCGAAGAGGATGACCGTTTTCCGCTTCCAAGAGTGTCACTTTGTTTCATAGGTTCTGATAACGACCACTCGTAATTACTCTGAACCAGAACCAAAATTGTTGGTAGATCTGTTCCTTGCAGCTCAATGTCTGATCCAGATTATATCGTTGATGTTCATTTAAAAGGCGAGTAGTAAATCTCGAACTGCATTTAGCCTCATGTGTAGTTGATATAGTTTTACGGCAGTCCAACGTTATTAAAAATTTCATGGATTGATTGTCTGTCTTCAAGAATACCTTAACTCACTTTTTCGTTCATTTCAAGTACATTGTCTGTTTACTTTTGATCCTAGTTTTCATTTCTCACAGATTCCCGATCGTCTTTGAAATACTAAATTTACTCAAATGATCTTGTCAGGCTTAGTACTACTTCAAATCGATTTTTTATGGGTTTCAGCTGCAGCTTTATTTCAACTTGAGAAAAAACACTACACAAACACTTTAATCCTTCACTTCGGGTAAATAGAAATTCGCAGACACAAAATAACATGCCGACTGGAGAACAGAAAGAAAATATTACGCACTCACTGATATCCATGACGCCTGAAAGGCTGGAATTCGTAATATAACTCAAGAGGCGTAGTGGTGGATACTAGTGCTGATGTCGAATTAGACCGAAATAACACTATTCTTACAAACTCTGGTTGTCGTTTCCTATTCATGACCTCAGCGCAATTACAAAACCAGTCAACTTGGAATCGTACTCGTATATAGACCCCGAGCCGTAAGTGCTGGTAAGTGACGGTGGAATCTCCGTGTGTAAGTCTCCCATTTGAATACTTTTCACCACCATTACAATCTTCAAAATCGCAACACCTACCGCTTCCATCTGTCACAACCGAACAGCTGTCGTCGTCCCATTACTATCAGTGTCTCTGCTCAGACTCCCCTTCTCATAATTCGCAAGACCAGCCACGTCGCAAAGTCCTCTCCACCACACCAGGTGCCGCCTCCCGGAACCGTCGCGTCGCGTCGCCGCCTCCCACGGCCGTCGCGTCGTCTGTTGGGCCGTTGCCGCGGCCGCAACACATGTTCTGCGTGCGGCGCGGCTCGGCGCGCGTGTTCGCGCCCGAGAGTGACGCTGCGCGAAGACACTTTGCGCGCCACACCTGGCGCAGCCTCCGGCCGCCGCACGGTGCGCGTCGCTCCGGGCGACGCCGGGCCCCCGGGCCCGCACGACTTCCGCGCAACTGCCGCACCGACACTCCCGCCATCCGGTCCGCTCCGCCTCGCCTTCCTCCGCTCACCGTCCGTCTCACTACACGTCCCACCTTCTGTCCCAGTGACAGTCTCACCTGCTGTCCCGTCGTCGGTCCCATCAATCGTCTCTCCGTCCATCCTATTGTCTGTCCCACTGTCAGTCCTAACGTCCGTCTTTCTATCCGTCCCGCTGTCAACCACACTAGCCGCCGCACCTTCCGTCTCATCACCCGTCCCAGTGTCCGTGTCACCAATCGTCTTTCCACCCATCTTATTGTCCGTCCCATTGTCCGTTCTACCGTGCGAGGCCTCCAACTGTCCCACTACCCCCCTCACTACCCGCCACACCTTTCGTCCCATCGTCCGTCTCACTTGTCCCACCGTTCCTCCCACTGTCTGTCTCACCGTCCATCTCTCCATTCATCCCAATGACCGTCCCACTGTCCGTCCTACCGTTTGTCTCTCCATCCGTTCCACCCTCCACCTCACCACCCGTCACTCCTTCCGTCTCACGACCCTCTCACTATCCCTTCCGTCATCCATCCTCCTCCATCTCTTGCACCCCGTTTCCAATCGTCCGTTCCGTCACCCTCTCCGCCACTCGTCTCATCGCACATTCTACCACAAGTACCACCATGCGCCACCACACGCCTCGCCTTACATTCCGCCACACGTTCCAGCACCTTGTCCCTTTACTCATCCCATTGCCTTGTGTGGTATCGCTTGCCCATCTCGCGCAGGTCCTCAGCTATCCGTTCTCCATCTTCCATTGGCGTTACAGTGAATTCCGAGCCTCGGCGAGCTATCCGCAGTGTTACTAGAGTATTTTTAAGGTGTGAACGTTGGGCATTATGGAATTGAGAATCAATCGTCATCTAACCCTGGGAACAGGAAGATCGTGTCGCGCGCGGTCCGATGCCCAATTTTTCAAGCTCGCGAACCAGAACTGCAGGGCTCTTGAATTGGCTTTCAGACAATAGCATCGGCCACCCCCTATTTTTACTTTCTCGCTACGGAGTACAGAGAAAATTGTGTAATGCTGCGTGAATAAACGGCGAATTTTCGGCAGAAGAACTCTTATTACAGGGCCATAGAAACGAAAATGTGCTTAAACATGCTGTGTAGCCGGAATGCATGTCCTTGATACCGAAAAATCGAATGCCGGCGAAATATCTGTACGTGTCTCTGTCTGTCCCTCTGTGAACAACGCTAGCGGTTAAACCGTTCAGCCGATTTTCTCCATAATTGATATTCGCCAATCTGTCTAGCTGATGTCACTGCCTTGAATTTAAAACCAATATTTTAATTTTGGAAGTAGTTACATGAAGCCCCTGGGACATTTTCAAAATTTAAAAAAAAAATGTCCTCATCGTTTGTGTTTAAATTTGGTTGTTGGGTAGTGTGAAGGACATTTAAGAGAATGGCGCAAGTCTCGTGTTCGTTGAAAATCCAGAGTTTTCGAAAATTGCAAAAGTTCAAATGTTTTTTCGGCGTCTTCCTATAATTAAAATATTAGATAGAGATTTTTTCCCTTAATGATATCTGTTCCATAAAGATAAATTTTGAAATAAGTTCATATATAATTTTTTCGAAAATTTGATTGCTTTTCACGTAATTTTGCGTGAAAATACAAGTGAGAAAGTACGTGCTGTTTTAGCACCACTATAACTAGTGTCGAAGACTCACGGTCAACGCTAGAAACTCCCGTTCTGCGAAGTTTCAATTGCGAACACAAGTACATATGTTAAAGAAAGATGCTCTCCTCAATCTTCCTTCCGTCCGCTTGTATGTGGCTGTCCTTTGTGGCTGCCCTGAATCCGCCTCCCGTCTCCTCCGCGAGCTTATCCCCTGGCCGTCAGCTTCCCGCTGTCGCAGCCGAGGTGTCAGATGGGCTGCGCGGCGTTTCCGTGTGGAGGCTTCCCTCACGCTTGACGCGTCGCAGCCGGCATGCGCACTGGCCTCGTATTTGCTGCAATCGCTCCTAATTCCCTTCGCACCTGTGAGTCTACGGGCACTGGTTTACATTCTTTTCTTGTCGTGTTGAATGGTGTATTCATATTCCGAGACTTCAAGGGCAATTCACGGTTCGTGTAGTTTAGCTGTGTTTACACGAATATCATGAGTCATAATTTTCTTGCCCGTTAAGTTCAAATACTGGTTTTCATTTTTTGCCCTTCGAAGAAATGTGGTCATCACATTTCTAAATGAATTTCTGCTTGGCAAATTCACTGTAATTATTTTTCTCCCGAAAATGATGAATTATTATTTGTAGTTGTTCATCTTTTCATCCAGCCATCTGGGGAGATGACCATTGTTTTATGAAATTTACGAAATCTCAAGTAACGCTTGCTGGAAGAGTTGGGCATCCACCTGTCACCAGAGTTGACCGCATTCTTGTCACATGAAAAACCTAGTACAAAGTTCCTCGCAAATTCTCGTAATCACACATAAGCGTATATTAAATCGATTCCAAAAGGGTTGAAAATTTGTTTAAAATCAAATACTTTTAAATGTAAATTTTTTGTCACCATTAATTACAGTAATGACACTGCACATCCTTACGATCACATGTTATGCTGAATATCTTTTCAAAATAGGACCAATACAGGGAAGAAAACAAAAATGTTATGTTGCGAAAAGGCGACAAAATGCGTGATGTTTTATCTTTTTTAATTAAAAATGTTTATTAAAACAGTTAATTAAAATCGTCTTTAATAAGATTTGTAAATGCACATTACTACGAGACGTTTTCAATAAAAGAATTAAAATTGAATTAGACAAAGTTTTGTGGAATCATTTAGCGGAATCATTAAATATTACATATTTAGTTGCACCGTACACAAGGACTATTGATATTTTCATTTAATATGAATGAAAGCCTCTGTTTTATGAAATTTATTAAATCGAGATCAGTGTTCCACGTTTTAATAAAAGACACTTTCCGGTCAAAAAGTCAATGAATACACGAATATTTCTAATTGAAATTTTGTTAACAAATGATAAAGATACTTTTAACTAAATATGAATGTTTTTCGTTGATTGCAATACTTTTTCTGCATAGCATATTTATTTTTGTTAGGACTAGTTCGAAGCGATGTCTTCTCACTCCTATATCGTAATGAGTAGGGCTAGGATTTTGATGATCCAAAAACTACATAAAATGTCTTAAAATTAGTGCATTTATGCCACACAAATCCTTCAACAATGTCTTAAAAATGCCCTAAAAACATTTTCACTTCATAATTTTTACGCTGCGAAATATTTCTTTCTTCGGTTAAACCAATAATTTTGCATGAAAAAATATTTGGAATAAATTGAATACTGTAAATTTGTGTTGAAACGGCAAAGTTTCACTTCCCCATCAGACTTCACACTGACTTGCTTACGAAACAATAATCAGTTCATTGTGCATCTCTCTCAGACGATGAGTGAGTACAGGCTTTAAACACCTCCGTTATGCACGTATCCAATGCTACGCACACGGAGCAATTGCGCCTTATTGTAAAGATTCTAGTACCTGGGAGCGTGAACAGTATACGGGAATGGAAAATGAAATTGTTAATTGATACTTGTTTGATAGCGGTGATACTGTGAAAACTAAGAGAGATATTTCAAGTAAAATGTAGGGACTCTAAGCTACTTCCCTTGGAACCCCTGAGCTAACATTTGCCGTAGTCGAAAATTGTTGAGTGATGCCAAGGAAACAATAGTGGTAACGGAGGCAGGAGGAAGGGAAAATCCTAAGGAAGCCTGCCGCGAACCCACTTTGTCCACCACAACTTTCCCTTGGGTCGGCCGGGAGTTGAAGCCAGGCGCTCTGAGATGGAAATCTAGCATCCTGTCTACTGCACTGAGGACGGCTCAAATATATACCAGGCAGAAAACCCCGAAACTATTTTGTCTTCGGAATGAACTGCGTGGTGTCTCATCCCACTTCAATCTCCGAGCCTCTGCGCCACCCCTGCCCGTCCCTTCCTCCCCCTTCGCTTTGCATACCCCGGGGCCCCCGGCTCCCTCGCGCCTCGCATCTGCCACGGTCGTCGCGCTGCCTGACAGTTGACTCACGCGCCGCGCCCCGCTATCCGGCGCGCGCATCTCGCGCGGCCAGTGCCGCGGCGGCGCGGGAAATGGCCCGAGGGGCTTTTGTTATCAGCGCTTCCGGAACGCGGGGCCCGCGCCCGCCCCGCCCACCTCCTCACCACCGCTGCCCACCCCGTCGACGCCGCCGTCCCCACCCCCGTGAACGGCGCAACCCACCCCGTCGCCACTGCCCAACTTTCGTCACTGCCTATCCCGTCGCCGCTGCCGCCGCCCTCCTTCTCGCCACCGTTGCCAGGCCCCATCCCTGCCGCCCCTACCCCCTCCCTGCCACCCACCCCCTCGCCCTCCATCGCCCACCCCTCTCGCCAACCGCCGCCCACCCCCTCCCCGCCGTCCCCCCGTCCCCCTGGCCCCCTTCCATGCCTCACACCCCCTCGCCACCAATCGCCCGTCCCACTCGCCACCGCCGCCCACCCCCTCCCCGCCACCCACCCCTCCCCGCCGCCGCCCACCCCCTTCCCGCCGCCGCCTACCCCCTCCCCGCCGCCCACCCCCCCGCCATCCATCGCCCACCCATCTCCCCACTTCCGCCCACTCCCTCGCCGTTGCCTACCCCCTCACCACCGCAACTCGCCCTATCTCCTCTGCCGACCTCCGCCGCCGCCGTCCACCCCCTCGCCGCCGCCGCCGCCGCGGGGGCTGTAATGAGCTTGTTGTACGCCGCGCACGCGCCTTCACGCCGGATAAGCGCGTCATCCCCCAGGCCGCCTCGAGCCGCCGCGCCGGGGCTTTTGTCGGCGGGTACGACTTGCTAGATCAGCCTCCCCGATAACGAAGGGTCTCTCTTCCTCGTTCTGCCTGTGTAACAAATGAAATATTTTTTGGGAGCTGGGCGCATTCGTGTATCTAAGTCTCTTAGTTATTTTCTGGAATACATATTCCAAGTATTTGTTCTTCATTTTTATCATCACAGATTCTCAAAGTTGTTACGGTTATATTTTCGAAATTTTCGTAGATATCAAAAGGCCTTAGGAAAGTAAATGATGAATTTTCTAGACATTTTCAAATGTGTCATTCAAATTTAATGTATATTTAAATATGATAATTCTGAAATTAATAAAGATAATTATACAAAAATAGCTCATTAAAATCATTCGTATTTCGGACTGTGAATGTGTTCCATTTGATCTCAGAATCAAGTACTCGAAATTGAAGTTTAATACGAGACTATTTATTTTTATGACCAGTCATATGATTTTGCAAAACTGTTATTTCCATTCGTAGCGCCATAGTGATTCGGCGACTCATTACTTTCTGTAATTCAAGTAATCGCTTCATACTTCTTTCCTTAACGCTTCGCTAATTTTTCAAATACAAAAGTTTCGACATTTTGAATCTGGAATCTTGTTCAGAATTTACGGATTTGTGGATCTCACCCCCCGATGCTTTCATGTTCCGAAAGGGAAATAACCTGAAAGTGTCAATATTTTGAATCTTGGATAATCTCAATCCCCGAAGCTTACAATCTCAATGAGAATCTACTGATTCACAGATTCTCACTCTCCTCCAAGCTTCCCGGTTTCAAAAAACGAAATAACCTAGAAGTTTCCACATTTTGAATTTGCAATCTTGTTCAGAATTACGGACTTGTGTTTTCTTATCCCAAAATGCGTGTAGTATTCGAAACGCGAAATAACCGGGATGTTTCGCGGTTCTGAATTCGTTTTAAGCCTACTGATTCGTAGATTCTCATACCCCGAAGCTTTCGGTATTCGAACAGCGAAATAACTGGGACGTTTCGATATTTTGAATCTAGGAAGTTCAGAACCTGCTGATGGTTGGATAGTCATCCTTCGAAACTTTCTGTGTTCGAAAAGCCAAACAACCGGGAATGATCTTGGCTGTCCGGGTGACGCCGTGTCGAAGGGTATGTTGCCGACGTTTCGACCATCGTGGTCTTCCTCAGGGCTGGCCTGCCAATGACCACGGACAAGGAATACCACGATAAGATGGTCAAAACGTCGGCAACACAGCCTTCGACGCGGCTTCACCCGGACAGCCAAGATCATTCACATGACTCCGGCCGAGGACGCCTACGACTTCAAAAGAACTGAAATCTTTGGATTTTAAATCTTTGAATCTGAAATCTTTGAATCTGAAATCTTTAAATCTGAAATCTTTAAATCTGAAATCTTTGAATCTGAAATCTTTGAATCTGAAATCTTTGAATCTGAAATCTTTGAATCTGAAATCTTTGAATCTGAAATCTTTGAATCTGAAATCTTTGAATCTGAAATCTTTGAATCTGAAATCTTTGAATCTGAAATCTTTGAATCTGAAATCTTTGAATCTGAAATCTTTGAATCTGAAATCTTTGAATGTGAACGTACGGATTCGTGGATTCCCATCCCCTGAGCCAAACGGCTCTCCGCTCATCCAGCGGAAGGAGGGAGATCTCGTGGCGGCGGGCACCGCACTCGCCCGCGCGGAAGGCCTTCCGTCACGGCTCGTCCGGGCGGCCGCCCCGCCCCGCCCCCTCCCCCCCTTCGCACGCGCCTCCGCGGAGATGCGGCGCCGTGCCCTTTGTGCGAGCCGCGCGCGGACTCTGCGCGTGATAAATGGACCCCTGGCGCATCCCGCTTGACGCCCGATCGCCCTTCCATCGCGCTTCCGCCGCCGCCGCCCCCGGCGCTTTGTCCTCCGCCTCCTTCGTTAGGGCGCTGTGTGATGGAGATGTCGCCGCAAACGCGACACATCGCCTGGAAGATGCCGTTCGATGCGCTTCGTTTTGCGACGGGCGGCGCGAAGCGCACGTGCGATTCATGGCGCTTTCCCACGCCTCGATCTGGGAACATGAATACGCCTGAATCATTGGGAACATGAATACTTTTCGTAGGAAATGATGTACGCAAATCTATCGGAAAGATCGTTATTTTGCGTGTTGTCGTGTCCTGCACGTGTTGAAGGGAAACTTTCTTACAGGACAAAACATCTAAGAATGTTTCTCTGTGATATACTTTTTTGAGAAGCTGTTTAATTTTTCAATTATTTCCGTTTTCTTAATAACAGAAATAATGATAAACCGTTGGTTTCTCTACATTTTTGGTTGTTCTGATTATTCAAATTGTCATTTTGGTGTTAAGTTTATTCTTCAGATATTTGTGAATTACGACATGGTTTAGTAACATTATGTTAGTTGTATTAAATTTTATCGATGGTCGAATGGGCCCTGTACTGTTCATAGAACTTGCCTCCAATTTTTTGCGTGGTTGCTGCTTTATTAAAACAATCTCTTTTATGTAAATACTCGCAGAAAATAACGCTGTCATTACTATTGTAAAAGGCATCATTAACTGCAATTGTATTCTTCAAAGTACACACATTTTATTCTACGTATTTAATTAGCATTTAACCGAAATTCTATGCCCATGGCAATTTCGCTTAATTTTTATTGGGGAGAAAATCTATCACATAATCATATTTGTAAATAAATCTAATTTTAGGTTCCCGAATAATCGAGAACAACAAATTAGTCATCAGTCTAAGCTGGTGCTTTAAATATATGTTTTTGATTTTTTATTGTTTCTGTTCGATTTAACTAATGATAGGTGTATAATCCTCATATTTTGATTTTTCTTCACAGAATGATGGCTGTCTGATTGCCGCTGAATCGTCTTCCATCTAGAAGTCGGGACGCAGAAAGGTACCATTTATCTTTAATACTTTTAAAGGCGTTTGAATCTGGGTTTGTATAATGTGCATAAATCCAACTGATTTTTACTTTCAACAATATAATTTCATGCCTGGCAATTTGTGTATCAATTGAACACTTACTCGGTTTTGTAATTAATGTTCATCCCCAAACGTGTTTGAAAAATATGAGCTTCGGAATGAATGGTTCAAATTTTCCCAATTTTGCGATTTAATTTAGATTATTAAAAATGATTTATGTTCATTCACGACCCGCAAATAAAGAGCTTTGACGTGACTTAACAAAAATTGTGAGCGGAATTCTGAAAAAATAACATTCCATTAAACAGTATGATTGAAAAAAATGACGTCCCTCTTTTTTCTTTAAAATGGTTTAAATATTTTGGAAGTTAAACTAACATCAAGCTCATAATGAAATGAATAAAATGTGGAACAAATAAAAATCTACACTACGTGAGTAGAATACAAAATACATTGATGAGAAACTGTACTATGTGAAGAAAAACTTATCCTGAAATATCTGCAACCAACACAAGGTTGCTCTTTCAAAGACATGTGTTGCTTTTTTTAAACCTCAGAAATGCATGATTGGTGTCGCTAAAGGCAAGTAAAATCTATTCTTGAAGAGAGAAGATACAAGTACTCGAAATGCAGGCTGCAGTATTCATAAGACGCGCCAATTGGTGTGCTCAAGCTAAATATACGTTACTAATTTTCAATGTTCTAATAGTTTGAAAGAAAAATATACAATCTCCGGCCAAGTGCAAAGTCTATGTTTTTGTTAAATACCCGGGAACTCCAGAAAAATACAAAAACAATGAAACTGTTTGGATTTTGATTGAAAATGCAAATATTTGATAGGATTATTCCCCTTCTTCTCATACTGCATGTACCGACTGAATTATTGAACACAGTGCGCCATTTCTTACGACACAGATGAAATTTGATTGCAAGACTTCTAGGAAAATGCAGTCCGCCATTAAATATTTGTATTCACGTGAAAAAGCGACATTTTCACCCTCTTGGTATGTAAAGAATTGAGGTGCTGAATATAAACTATTCTGTTTTTGCAGTAATCGTGAAGACTTTTTTTGTTAAAATATCTAATTTTTGCATTTATACGATAATATTTTATTTGTTCTTGAGAAGTGTGCTGGCGAGGGTGATGGACAGATCAAGTGCCAGGCCTGGGCATGACAAACTTAGCGAGGCGACGAATCTGTATTGTTGTCCCATCAGCGGAACACCGCCGTAGCCGGGACAAGTTCTAAGCTCTCGACCGGTCTCCCGGCATGTGTGGTAGTGTAGTGCATGTTAGTGTAAGTGTGTGTGTAAGAGGGAGAGGATAGGACAAGGATGAGGAAGGAAAGATCGCGCGCGGTCCGTGGCCCGTTTGTTAGGATACTGCTCCGGCACTCGCCTGGTGTTGATCGGAGAAACCTCGGAAAACTACCGATTAGAGCAGCCGGCCGCTAGAATTCTCCCCCAGACAGCGACAGAACTCGCTAACTAGTGGCGAAAATCCTTTGATAGTCAGGACTGGACCTCCCGGCCAGAGGCTCTGCAATGACAGCAGTGAGCCACCTGTCCTGGTCCGGTCCAAGGGCCCGGTGTTGAGCGTGGCGAAGGCGATGCGTGGGCGTGGCGGGGGGCGTGGCGGGGGCGTGGGTGCGGAAGCGGCCGCTCGGGCGCTCCGCGCTGCGCGCGCCCGCGGCCACGCGCGTCCGTCGGCGCCGCACCTGCACCCGAACGGCCGCGCGGTGTCGACGCCTGGCCGCGCCACCGCTTCCGGGTGCAACCGCCCCTGCGCCGCCCCACCCTGCTCTTTCCCCAGCCCCGCCCCCGCCGCCTCCACAGCTCCACCAGGTCGTCTACGGTTAGGACATTCACCATTCTATTTTTATAGTCTGCGGAAAGTGTATTTGGCGGCTCTTTGAGCTCTAATTTCTACACATGGTCACTTAATCACAAAAGTGTTACATACAAGTCATATATTGCAGTAATACTTGTATATTTTATTTTACGTAAAAAATACTTTTTAATCATATGTGCAAAGATAATAGGACAATATTTCATTTTCAGTCACTTAAGCAGAAGTTATAACATTAACTAAAACATACAGGCTTACCTGTATATTCAACATCTTTTCTTCGCACACTTTTTTTATCATTCGATGCGTTACTTCAATTTCGTAGTTGTTTGTTCTTTGTCTTCGTAATTTTTTTGCTATCTAAGCTATTCACACCAATTCCCTCCAATTCCATCATACATACAAGTAAACTTTTTTTCTTATATCTTACTCAGTATTTATAATTTTCTAATCTCATTGCAGATATGTTATTCCACTTGTTTCCCCCTTGAACTGCTTTCAGAATCAAGGAATTTTGAGAACAATATAAAATTCAGTTTTGTTTCATGGCTTGCATAAACGTTTTCTCTCCTTTTGTAAAATTCTCGTAGAATACAATACCTCTTGGCATTCTTTTCGGTGGGATGAACAAGGTCGACACTTCTTAATAATCCTAAGAATAGCATCATAACCTGCCCGCCCTCAAGATCACTAGGAGACAGGAAACGAGAAACGAAATAAGGTCGTGAAAATGACTTAAATAAATTAATATACTTAGAAGTTAGACGCATCCCATTTTTCTAAACACAAGCTAACATATTCTGCCTTCCCTCAAATTTCCGTCACACTAAATTTTTTATAAATGCATTCGTCTGTGTTAAAAGAAAGACGGAAAAGTAGAATAATTGTGAGGAAGCTATGGTAAGATCTCGTTGCAACTAAATAAAATGATAAATACTTAACATTCTTAAGCTTGAAGTCAAATTCAGAAAAATCATGTTATTCTATGCTTTGTTACGAATATTAACCTGGGGAACGGATTTTCATAATTTTGCATATTTTTGTCCTTTGCTTTTGTGCACAGCTAAGTGAAATTTCTTGACATTTGGTATGATGCTATATATAGATTAATATGCTAGTGTATATTTTTCTGTTGGTGCATATTCGTGTAGTTATAGGCGCATATTGTGCGTATTTCGTTGAAATAGAATGTTATCTATAAAACGTCAATTCTTTTCATAGAATATGTTATTTGTGAGCGTTCATTGATTCGAAAGAGCTTGTCTCATTTGCATTATTTTTTTGTTTTGTGTGTTTGTGTGTGTTTTTTCTATAGATGTTGAAATACTTGTGCAAATGTAAGATATTTCTTGATAATGTATGTTTTAAACCTGTTAGAGAAATACAATAAGACATACAATGTACTTCACTAAGGTGAATATTTACTTCAATTATTTCTCTCGCCAAATAGCGTAGATTATATTATGTTTGCACAAAAGTTTCTCGTTTCATTCCAAGCATGCTTCTCCTGAATTTTATGAAAAATAGTTTATAGAGGAAATGAAATATTGTTAATTTTAATTGCATATTGAAGTGCAGCGTTTCGGATATTTTTAAGTCATAAATGCATATTTTTAAAAGAATATTTCAGGATTTTTAGGGCAAAAAAGTCCTCTTCCTAATTACACTAGTAGAATTGTGCAACTTGTGATATAGAGATCTAGGAAACTAGTTCACTCTGAGAGTGTAGACTTCCACCGTCGGAGTCAGTAGCTGCTTGGCTGTCCGGGAGACTCCGCGACCTAGGCACAGATGTGAACGTTACGGACGCCATTCTGCAATCTTCTTCAGAGCGAAATGATTTTAGCCCTGAGGAAGGTCGGAGAAAGGCGGCTGAAACTTGGGCACCTATGCCTATGACGGGCGTCTCCCTGTCAGTCAAGCAGCTACTAGCTCTTTACTGTTTCAGGAAGTTCAAAGTAGGTTTTCGATAGATTGGGACGAGCAAGAATCCGCGAAGATTCGGACTGAGGATTGGAGGAAGTGGAATGTGGCATTGTGCGGGCGCTGTCCCCTTAGCAGCCTATGGCATGGCAGCGGCGTTGCAGCGGAGGGGTGGGGCGCGGGGGCGGGGGGAGGCGGGGAGGGGGTGCGTCGCGCTGCGGCGGTGGAGGTGCGCGGGCGCCAAGATGGCCGCCGCCGCCGACGCGGGCGACGAAGCGGCTATCGATCGCGGGGGTGTCCCCGCGCACGCGCCCTGCTCCGCCCCCGCCCCTCCCAGCTCCTCCGCATCGCCTCGCGCGCTCGCGTTTTCCGCTTTCGGAGAGTCCGCGAACGAGCATTGGAAAGTTCCCAAGTATTTCCCACGCGTTACACTAAGAAGAGACCACTTTGACAGGTCGGGAAACAAATGAACGTCATGCAGGGCGATGACATTGCAAGAGATGGTGATGAAGCAATTACAAGTGAACCAAATGTAAATGAAAGTACTGACAAATCGAGAGCACGGACATAACTTGCTGTTACATATTGCCAGCTGTGTCAAAGCTGTCCCTTCTTACAGTAGTCTCTCTATACTCTTAGTTCCAACTGTTCTCATTAAAGGCGGTTCAAATGCGTGCTCTCTGGTGCCCCAACTTGATACTTTACTTTAATTTTAAAATATATTCGTGAATTTATAATTTATATTTTCTTCAAATCTGTTATTTCCTAATTCCTATTCTTCTATTCGGTCGAAGGTATCATTGCCTTTTTTCGCATTAATACTTCGCCGTTTCTTTTTTCCTTCCATGTTTCTTATTTTTCCTGTTGCTGAATATCTTTTAAAGCTTATTGCCCAATGTATGTGGTATATCTATTTGTTGAAGTCCCCGCTATTAGTTTCAACTTATTCTCACTTTTTTACACTGTCATTGTTCAGTCATGTGCACAACATGTGTCAATATGATTTCATAAAATCTATAAACTTTTATTTATCAAAATATATTGGTCATTTATTTAAAGACAGAAAATTCTTTAGATAACTTTTATAACTATTAAATGTGGTACTTAGCAAAAGCAACAAGTAATACAATGCAATAGTATTTTCATCTTCTGGCGTCAAAACAAATAAATATAATATTTTAAACAACGGCCAGATGCAGACAGAAGAATTACATAATCTTAATGTACACAAGTCACAACGGAACGCACCTTGTTAAAAACTTTCGAAAATATCAGTGTGGTATCATATAATGGTATGAAAGGAAGTAGATAGCGAGAGGGACATTTCAAAATCAAGTAAGAAAGAAAGAAGTTAAATATAAAAGTAAAATTAATATCATAATTTTGGGAAAAAATTATCAATAATCCATCATATTATTGGTGATTTAATTAGATTCTACCTGTGTATTTAAGCAAGACGATCTACAGGAAATAAAATTTTTAGATCGTGAAAATTTATCGTGTCCTAGATTAAGAAACGCTATATATCAAAACATATTTTTGTTTGACAAAGTTATCTAAAGAAATTTCTGTCGTTAAATATGTGACCAATATATTCTGATAATTGAAAAAATCTATAAACGAAAATAAATATTGATTATACACTTTTATTATTATGATTGATTCTACAATTTTCTCTCATCTCTCTGGTATCTCTGACACTAGCATCTATTCAACTCATAAAATAATTTCTTAAGTTAATATTTGTTTTCTCAATTTATCTTGTGACAGGCACTTCGTCTTTTTTACATGATTGTCACACTTGCCATATTGATGTCAGCACGAAAATCTACATACACTTTTTCGCTCTTCACTTCGTACTTTCAAAACATTTAATTTTCTATTGCCTTTGCGATTGCTCTATCAATATTTTTTAATAAACTAGTATGCCTTATATTTTGTGTGTTACCGTAGAATTCTATGAAGTAATTTTTGAAGATTAAAGCTTTTCAATACGATGATCGTGATAAGCTTTTCTTAGGTAAAATAGTAGGTAATTACCATAATGACCTCGTCTATCTAAAATTTCCCTGAGTAGTAATTGGCATGTTACGTGTGTATGGGTACTGGTCCTTTTTTATACCACATTCAGCACTACATGCTTGATTACGTAACGGAAATTAGTGCAGCGTAATGCGACGCAAAATGCACTTACTTGAATCTTGAATGGAAACTATAAATATTACGTTCTTTGAATTATTCTGTGCTTTTCATTCTCATTGTTCATGCATATACCTCAATTAATGTTGCTTAGAGTTTACATAATGACAACGGAAAAACGATCTGTTTTTGAATTATCGAATAGGTAGAGTGTTGCATCTCATCATTTCATATAACATTCATAGTTAGTCGCTTCATTACTTCAGTTGTGACACTATATGAACTTCAAAAATCATTTATAATTCGTCTTTTAGGCTGGAACGACTAAAGGCCAATGTGTATGTTCAAAAACAAACAACTTATTGATGGATGTATTTGAAATATATGTGTTACAGAGTGATAGTGAGAGGATTAATTTTCAATATTACTGCTTTAATTAGTACACTATTTTCGTTATTATGTAATATTTTTAACATGCTTATTTTGTATTTTGGCCACATACGTATTTTAATGGTTGCTCTTATTTACAATAAAAGAAGGGGGATAGTAATGGATGTATCCCATATGCCCTATTGCACAGCATAAAATAACCACATTGACATAAATTGCTTTGGAGCTGTGCAAGAATGCCTTCGCGTTGCACTTAAGTCACGATCGATCGTGACTTTCGTGCGAGGAACGCGAGTGGCGGCGCAAGAAGTGAATTGATTTCGTGCCCCTGCGCGTTTGGGGCGCGCCTAGACACCGCCTCAATGTCGAAGTGAAAGGAGAAATGCATTGGCATACCAGGCTTGCAAGTGCTCTGATCTCCTTCCATCTTTATTGCCCCCGCGTAAGAGCCTAGTTCACGTTGCTATGTAAATAATGCGTTTGCCTTAACAGGGCGCCTGATTGCGCCCCCAATAAGCCTTCCACGTGATGGCTCATCGGTGAAATGAAAGTTGCATTTGTAACGTATGGGATTGGTCCTTTCGTATTGGGTCGTACAGGCCACATATTTTCATTAATGAGGCCTTTAGCTGCCTGTAAACTTTCCAAATTCTAAGTTTGGTCACAAACCAAGTGATCTTGTACGCTTCTTTATTTAATAGTTTTTAATGGATCAGAGTTTCCATCTCATTAAAATTAAGCTGTCCGATAAACCTTAGCTGAACTATCATGTTTTTAAGAAAAATACGTTGCTCTATAGTTCTTAAATGCTGTTATTGCATTCACTTTCAATACCGTGCATTTTAAAAACATTTCCAATTAATACGTACACCTCATCACAAAATTTTTACTCTTCCTCCACATTCTAGTAATAATGTGAGAGTAATGACATTTGCAAGTTCACCACTTTATTCAACAGCGCCTGTATTAGGATAAATCGGTCCCTTTTATTAGCACTCTGTTTATTTCTATAACTAGGACAAATGACAGGCAGGTACAGAGGTCGCACCGTTCGTTAGCCCAGCGAACTATATTGAGATAGGTACAAAAATATAAAAACTAAATCGACTTGCCTATCAGTAAATTAGTGTTTGTTTCTACAACCCATGTACTTTCATGATTGTCTCCAGACTTCCACCTTCAAAGAACTTACCCATCTGGAAGTTGCTTCATCCAAACATCGTCGTGTCCCGTGAACGTCGCGCTCGAACCCGTTCATTTCCCTGTCGATCCCTTCTCATGTGGCGCGCTTCGCCCACCCCCCCCTCGGTCCCTTCTCCTGCGGCGGCCGTCTTCCTCGTCCCGGCGCGGGGCTCTGTTACCAAACGCCATTGTGCGCGCAATCTGCATGTCACGCCCATTACGCGGCCCCGCCGCCGCCGCCGCTGGCCACCAGGCGAATGCTGTGGTTGCGGCGGCCGCCGCAGATGGCGCGGCGCGGGCGGAGCCGGCGAGCACATGAACGAAGGCTGCCGCCCGCCCACCAGCCGGCGCTTCGGCTCCAACCACACACCTTCTCCTCATCCGTCAGCTACTTCACATTACGATGTATTTAAAACCTTGATATTTTCGAGTACAAACGTCGATATTATAACAACGAGGTTTTTCTTTCGGTGTGTTATTCAGATCGATATATTTCGTATTTGTTCAGGCTCATCGTTGTTTTCAAAAAAGATTTTTCTTGATGTGAATAATTTGTCTAGAATCTAATATTTGTGTACACTGCTCTCAATCAACAGCCATTCACAACTATCACTGTTGCCGATCCTCTGACGGCCCAAATTGTTTGCTGTTTGTAACCTTTCCCCAATGTTATTATCTTTATTGATTATTTTTACGAGGTAATATCGTTAAAGTGCATTTTGAGCCTTAAATCCTGATCCTACAACTTTGATTCTAGAATTCTGATTAGATAGTTAAGATGACTGTCGAATTTTAGGCACAACATACATAATAAATTATTGACTTTTTATGTATCATATTAGAACTAGGATATTTTATTTTGAAATGATTCATCGTATACAAAACATGGATGTTTTAAATGTCAATGTTTTTTGCCGATTTTTTCATCGACATCGAAAACCTTTTGTTGATATATCGATGTATCGATGTTTTGCTAAAATTTGCCATCACTACACATTACAGGGCACCCATCTTCTACCATCCTTCTCCCTGTACTCAGCATTCATCGTCTTCCATTCACCGCCCAAAACACCACCCATCATACATCTGCCCCACCCGTTATCCATCAGCTGTTTCACATTACGGACCACTCATGAACCATCGCCTTGTATCCACCTACCAAAACACACCACTCATCTTCATTCTTCTCCTAATACACAACACTCATCATCTATCAGCTATTTCACTTTACAGAGTTCCATTTACCATCTCTAACCTCTCACCAATCACCACCTCGAAAAAAGCAACTAACAAACACACAACGTATCAATTTAATCTACCTCTCAATATATACAATCTGTTATCCATCTCACATTGCACGCTGCAACACTACAGAAATTGTGTAAACTGCCATCTGGGAAAATAACCGAGGAAGCTTTGAGTCTGCATGAGGTTTATAATTGATTTGAGAAAAAGAGAATTACAAATAGTGTTTAAATACGGTTTATTTCAATGGTACTTATTAAAAGTAATCATAACGAATATCTTAAGGGTCATATTGATCGACGATTTAGTAGTAATTGCAACGATTAATTACAAATTCTGTTGTGTTCAATTTGCTTAAAATAAGTGTGTAAACGTTTTCCGCCTATAAGAGCCTATGAAAAAAGTCTTAAGACTATCTATGAAAATTTCTTTGAGAAAAACCTATGAGAATCCCACCTTTTACTACGATCCTCCACCCAACACACATCATACACTATCCATCTGACTACATACACTATGAGCATCGATTATTACCCACCTCCCATTACAATCATCATTCATTTCCTATTACCCACCATCGAACAACTATTTTCCATTGCATACCACCCGTAATACCCATTTCCCATCCACCACCACACTCCCTATAGTCTGTTCATCACCAAATAACATTAACAACTAGGCAATGCTTTCTTGTATCCTCTCGCAAGTAATTTAATATCTTTCCCATATTGTTTCTCTTGGCCATAGCGCCCTATCTCTCTTGGATTTCCGGCTCTGATGTTATCACTGTGACCGTAAAAATATATATTTATCAAATTTTTCGGTCATGTTTTGACTATGTTCACTGCTTCTAAAGAACATTTACAAAATTATTTAGTAATTGTAAATAGTTAATAAATTACAAATACTAATTAATGATATAATACTATTAAATAAAATACAAGAATATTACTAATAAATATTCAGTTACTGCATAAAGCCCAAACATTTCAAGAGAAAAACACCAAAAAAGACAATGTATTACGTTTATGTTAATTGTCAGGATTTACTTTCTTGTCTTTACAAAGGTATTTCGCCGGAAAACGGTGAATTTTCGATAGAAAAACTCGTATTGCCGGGTGCTGTGTCGAAAAAAGTGAATAAATCCTGTTGCTGTTTAGGAATTACTTCCTCCAATACGTGGTGTAGCCAGAATAAATGTTTCTTAATTGTGAGACAATTACTGCCTGGTTTTTTAATATAAACAACGTAAATGCTCCACTACTAGAAAATTCTTGTCTTCTCCCTACTTGCCCTCGTTTTCGTTTATTAGTTTCTCGGCTTCAGTCCCAGTCGTCCAATGAGATTCTTTCCGCTCCTCCCTTGATTGAAGCACGACGCCGCCCCCTTCTAGGGGCTCCCGCCGCCTTTCGCGCACTCGGGTCTCCGCCCGGCCCCAGGTGGCCAAGGCAGACGGCGCGGCGTGACGCGGCCCGCGTGACGAGCACGCATGATCGCCCGCGGAAACGCCGAAGAACCTGTACACGTGTGCGAATGTGTGTGTGCGACTCTGTGTGTGTGTGTGTGTGTGTGTGTGAGAGAGAGAGAGAGAGAGTTTTCTCCGTTTTTTGTCACGTACACAGCCTCGTCATGAGTTCTTGGTCATGGAAAAGACACTTGCCCACCTGTGTTTCCTCGATTACTGTGTACTGTTTCACTACCTGCAATTGTCACTTAACTGGCCCATATTTTAACGGTTTAACCCTGTATGCTGGAGAAAATAGAAATGGATCGGTGAGAGACTGTTATAAGTATGGTTATAAACGTGGTTTAAATGATATTTTGGACACCTAGATTACCCCAATAATATAGGAAAAATTTCTGATTTTAAAAAAAATACATCTTTTCATAAAAAAATATGGAATTAAAGCAAAGAAATTGGATAAAATAAGAACATTTATTGTAAAAACAACAAAATACCTAAAATATGTAATATAGTATTAAATATGTAAAAATATGTAACGAAAAAATTGAATATTAATATTAGGAGGGCGATGATTCGCCAAGACTACAATTTTGAGAACGGTAAGTATTAAGACAAAAAATATGTAATTACATAAAAATCCAGTCTCTAGTTATAAGTCACAATTTGGAGTTCTTAATATTCACCGTACAACGATTCTCTTTAAGCAACCCTTTTCGTATTTAGTATTACAGCTTTCCCTTTTCTAGCTAGATGGCAGGATAACATGTGACTGATAGTAATAGCTCTCCATTGATTTGCACGTGTTCGCGGAACTTGAACGGGCTGTATCTCAAAACTGCACTAGTGTGGCTTGTGATTCTTTCATACAGACCTTCATTTAGATTATTACGGATCTCGCTGCAATGGAAAAAAGTAAAGAATTCCCGAACACGTTTGTTGTCACTAATAGATTATCAAGTACTGAAAGATAATAGAATAATTGAAATTGTTCAACATCCACATGATAGATTATGAAAGAAAAAAGAAAAAAAATATTAGTATAGTGAAGATTTCCCAGTCACGTAAATGGGACCAGCATGGGAGTGACAGCGGAGACAAGCTCTAAGCCCCCAACCGCCATATGTCGAAGTGTAGTGCATGTAAGAGGAAGTTTGTGGAGGGATGAGGAAAGAACAGGGAAGAGGAAGGAAAGATCGCGCGCGGTCCGTGGCCCGTTTGTTGAGCTACTGCTCCGGCATTCGCCTGGTGTTGATGGGAGAACCTATGGAAAACTATTGATCAGAGCAACCGTCCGCTAGAATTCTCCTCCAGAGAGCGACTGAATTCAACCTATCTACATAGCTTGTGTCGAAAGTCCTGCAACTGTCGGGACTCGAACCACAGTACCTCTCGCTCAGAGGTACAGCAGTGGCGTCAGGTGATGCCCTGAGCCACCTTTTCCAGTGCGAAAGTCAACAGCCCTGGTACTTTCTTTAAGAATAAATCTTTTTACGTGGAGAGTGTATCAGGGTTGATGCGTCGTAAACCAATTACTTTCCACCCCCAGCAAAGTAACCAAGTACTGTCTGCATTACAGAAACGTTTACTTATTGTTATAAAGACTTTCTTTTTGCAGGCAACACTAAGTGATTCAAGGGATTCTCATGCAAGCGATTTAATTTTTCGAATCTCAGTAATGTTTCGACAAAAAAAGTAAAGGATTTCAGAAAGAACACAATTCAAAAATCCCCGAGCCAAAGGACTGGACCTAAGAAGCAAAACCTCACAGCCTGAACCGCCAATGACGACTTGCACATATTTATCCTTCACCCAGCACAACTGTCCGCAACCCACAAGAGCCAACGCGACATGTTCATCCCCCCGGCGGCCCTGACTTTTCCCCTCCGATCTCCCTCCCCTCCGGCCCCTCGGCTGCGCCCCGCCCCCTCCCCGCTGCCTTCGCGAGCGGGCGGGGGGGGGGGCGAGGCGCCCCGGGCGGCGCGGGATATTGCTGTGGGTGGCTGCGAGGGCGCAATAAATGTCGGCGCCCCCCTGATTGCCGCCGCCCCCGCGCCCGCACCCTCGCGAAACCCCCGCGTCAAATGCTGCATCACGGGCTGCCAGGCGAATCGGGCGCTCTCTGTGGAAGCCCTACCCTGCACGTATTGTGACATCTTTTGATGGATAATTAGATTATGGACGTGTGCTTCCTTGAATACGTGCAGTGGTTTACTTCTGCTTCCTTTTCGGCGTCTTATTCTCCGCCTTCTTCGTCTTCTTTGTGGATGCCGTCATCGTTATGGAAATGGCAGGTCATGTTGTCATATCGTAGAAGTTTATTGACATGTGTTGTTTTGAATATGTGCAATAGTGTACTTCTGCATCTTCTTTTTGTGCTTCTTATTGTTCATCTTCTTCGTCTTCTTTGTGGATGCCGTCATCGTTATGGAAATGGTAGATCATATTGTCTTATCGTATTAGTTTATTGACATGTGTTGTTTTGAATTCGTGCAATGGTTTATTTCTGCTTCTTCTTTTTGTGCTTCTTATTGTTTATCTTCTTCGTCTACTTTATGGATGCCGTTGTCGTTATGGTAATGACAGATCATATTGTCATAGCAAGCTGTAAATATGGTTCTATTTCAAATAACTGAGAAGTAAATCTCAAAAGCGAACCAAAGCTTGGTCACATTGCGAAAAAACATTTAAATTACCGGTTAATAGGATTTATAATCAAAGTCATGTTTTAATGAAGAACACAATATTTTTCTTTATATTTTTCTTACTCTCTTCTTCGTCTATCCTAAATTTAGTAACTCGTATAACGTTCAAGTCAAGTGTTTTATTACCAGATCTTTCACATCAACGCAAGACTCATATGTTATAAATAACTACTGTATTTAACTAGACTTAACTTTCTACTAATGTACTTAACTAGACAACTTTTCAAATTTGCTTTACCACAACGTCATCTCGTTCACGTGGTTTCTGTAGAAATGCGATGCTCCCATTATCAAGGAAAATTCAATGTTCCTCCTAGGACCTCAACTCTGAGACAAGAAGCAACGATGTCTCATAAATACATCGTTCCCCTGAGTTTTTGTAGAACCTCCTCCGTTCACATGGAGAGATATTTCACACCATTCTGACTTCGAAGCTCTTCATTCATTCCCTTGATTGTGCCATACCAAATCTTCATTCCAGTTTTTCTTCAAAATGAGGGTTTCTTCTCGCATTTCATCTTTAATAACGGAGATACATTGCCATGTTATTAATTAAATACAAATGAATTTGCAAATCTCTTGCAACATCATTTGAAGGAAGTTGATATCACCTCAACAGGACGTCGGAAGCTTTTTTTTATCTCGAGTCCCGTTCCGAATTCCGTATAGCTTTCATGAGTCATGTTCTGTGGTGACCTTCGCTCCTCAATTACCGCGTCACAACCTGTCGCAACATTTGGAACCTCATTCTCCGCCAGCATCAGCATTATACACTGGAAAGCGCTTCTTTCTCTTTTTCATCTTCATCTTCTTCTTCGCCTTCTTTATCGTCTTGTTCGTCTCGCCGTGTCCCCGCGCGCGCGTCGGGGGCGCTTGCTCATTAGCCCGCTGCCCCCGGGTCACGCGCACGGCGCCGCGGTGTCACGCGTCGCACGATCCCCGCCCCCTTCCCCTCCTCGCGCCGGCCGGCGCGCTCGCGCTCGCTTTGCGCAGCTGCCGCCGCAGCGCTGGCTGCGCTTCCACCAGCGTTTCTCCGTCTGCGCGGCTTCCCACCGCCATCTAGGCACTTGGCTTCCGGGAGACGCCGCATCCTGTACTGCGATTTTTGTAAAATTGCCCCCCAAGCCCCGTCTTCCGATGGAATATGTCACGATATTTCGCGACGTTCTCAGACGTGCCGTCAGATATCGTATGATCACGACTGTATCAAGCAGTACTTGCAATCATGCGACTTCTAGGGGCGTCGTGACCATAGGGGCCTGAGGGGCAGACTTAGAAAAATCGCACTATAGGTGTAGTTTACCAACGTTTCAGCCGTCCTCAGGGCGAAATGCATTTGGTCCTGAAGGCCAAATTTGTCTTTTCTGTATTTCGCCCTGAAGAAGGTTGCAGTACCGCACAAGCCTACGCTTTCATTCCCAGACCTGCGTTCCTAATGGGGTCTAGGCACTTGGCTGTCCGGTAGACTCCGCGTCCTATACGTATTTTGCCAACGTTTCGGCTCTCGTAGTTTGACCGTTGTCAGGGCGAAATGCATTCCGCCCTGAGGAAGTTCGCAGCCTGACGGCCGAAACGTTGCTGACTGTTCCTAGGACGCCGGCGTCCCCCGGACAAGTGTCGCGAACGTTTCCTACGCGTAGAGCGCGCTGTAGAAGTAGAAGCTCATGCGTCGCGGCATCGCGCGATCCGTTGTATAGCGGCCAGGCAGCTACCTTTCCACTCCTCGGGCCGGAGATTCATTCCTGTCGGTTGCGTTTGATGTGGATAACGCAGGTTCGCAGTAGATTTTCTCGGGGTTCTTTAGTTTCTCGTGACTCTCAAATCATCATCTCCTCCACGTTCATGATTATTACTATCATGATAATCGTCGTTACATCTAATCACCTACATCTTACTGGAGAGGCCCGAACGGTGGAGCGAAAATTTCTGGCTTCGGCTATGTTCCCGAAAATTCATGCAAAGCAACGGGGTATGTCTTATGAATTAAATAGATACAAAAAAATTGAAAAAATGTTTAATTTTTCTCCGATGGAGCCAAGAAAGTTATCGCATATTTTGCCAAAAGAAATTAGTTCACGAGAGCGTAATTTCAAGGAATCAGTTTCCACTTTGTTCTTCTTTAACATTGTATTGATTATCTCTTCCATATTTTATTTTTTTCTATTTTGGTGTTTTGTTCTTCCTTTGTTTCCTATTGTTTTATTATCATTGGCTTATTTTCTTCTTTGAAATCGGAAGCTTGTGATTTTTTTATTATTTATAAGTACATCATTAAACTCTTCTTCTGCTTACCATATTTTCCTTTTTATTTCACCTACACTCTCTTAAATCTTTTATTTTGTTTGGAAAAATATCTCGTCCTTCATGCATCTTCTCTCTCTTTCTCTTTAACTTATGCATTAGTTATAATTTTTTTGGTTTTTACTTTTTTTTCCAATTTCTATTTTTCTTTTATTAGGATTTTATTACATTTCGAAATCTTCATTCTAAAATGAAATCTTACAATCTTACAATCGAAATCTTCTTTCTCTCTGCATCAGTTCTCCCTATTTCTTCTCTCTGCATCAGTATCCCCTATTATTATTTGTATTTCTTTACATTTCGAAATATCTCTATTTTTTTCTGTCTGCATCAGGCGCCCCTATTTCTTGTTGAATATGATTATTGTATTCGTATTTCATTACATTTCGAAATGTTCTTGTTGATGTTGCAAGGTCTCGTTCGTTGATGTTTTCTTTGCCCCTCCGTGCGCCTTCGGCTTCGCTGCGTCCGCCGCTGCCCGCGCGTTCACCTTTCACCTCGGCCGCGTGGGCGCGGGCGCGGGCGCGGGCGCGGGCGCCGATCGGGCGCCTCTTTCGGCGGGCGATGAGCGGCGCGGAGGGGGCGGGGCGGGGCGGGGCGCGGGTGCGCACCTGCGCGCCCGCGGGCGCTTCCGCGACGCCGCCAATCCCCTCCCCTCCCCTCCCCTCCCCTCCCGGCCAAGGTGCCCGCGACGCGGTCCGGGACCCGCGAGAGCAGTCGGCGACGCCCTCAAGCGGCGCATGGAAATTGGGGACCAGCAGGAAAATACGAATCTACCCCGTATGGAAATCGGGGACCAGGAGGAAAACAAAACGTTTGGGCCATATGGAAATTGGGGACCGGCTCAGAGAAAAGTATACATGAATTGAGGAGCGACTATCTCATTCCCTTCTAGGTAAAAGAAGAAGGTGACACTTTAGTTTCCAAGAACATTTTCATAGCCATTGTTTTTAAAAACACAACTCCCTTTCCAATTTTCTAGAGTTAGGACTGGCATTTTTGCTTTCGAAATGTGGTTGGTTTAAGTTGTTTCTCATTCAATTTAATCATTCGTTGATTGAATGAATTTTGCTTATCTTGGCATTTTTATATACTTTTTTTCTCAGCTAATTTTCTAAAACGGTGATCATGAAATTTCGGTACTCTTCTAGTGCTTTCTTTGCTTTCATTTTGATATAGGAATGAGTCAGAAAGATTTTCAATAAGACACAAAGAAAAGCTGGAATTATGTCAGGAAGTTCGAGAAAAAGATTTGTAATGAATTGCTGATAGCTTCTGTCAAACATTGATCTAAAATCACAAGTTCGAGTACAATAGGGATGTTTCTTTCACAAACATATATCTCTCGTGACATAAAACAAAGTTACGTTATGAGTTCCCTTAAAGCTCTTAGGGAGAAATTTTAATACACAGTATTTCACTTTATTATATGTTGCTTATACGTAATACTTTGGAGTCGCAGATCTAATGCCGTCGAATACTTGCGTTCGACAGAACCAGTCTGTTATTATCAATCGAAGTTTTCTTCCAAGATGACACTCACTCATGTTTGTTCTTTATAAAGATCAGGTAGAAACTTATTTAAACTTAATTTAGCACATCTTTAGTCTCTTTGGAAGAAAGGTGACTCTTATGAATAAATCATAATTACTCCTGAAGTTTACGGGAGAGAATATAAATTATGAAATGTAATATACCCATGAAAAGCGAAATGTTTCTCTCGTGACAGAAAATAATGGAATATTTGCCCTTTGTAAGTGAAAATGACTTGCATTTTCTTTTAAAAGGAAGCAGTGAGACTTCGCATTTATTAAAACTGGTCCCAGTTACAAACTTAGTGCCAAGGGAAAGCTACAAATGCTGTAATTATTAATTTATATGGGACATATGAATTTCAATTTAATGATTAAATACGTTTAAATAAATTTAGATATTCTAGATTTATCTAGTTCACGTTTTTTTAAGAGGTACATATGCATGATGTAGTAGGCACTGTGTAAATTATATAACGTGTCCATATTAATATATAATTCATTTAATAGGTCTTAATTTACTAGTCAGAACAAGATACTGTGAATAATACATTTTGTTTGTAAGCATTTTGATAGCTATCCGCTCACAGAATGATTCATGTTGAATAGACAATATTTAGTAGAATTATCATGACACATTTTCGTTTAGTATTCAGAAATCAAAATATCAGCTTTCGACACTTGTAGTCAATACTACAATTCAAATTTGCGTTGGGGGATTATTTTCGTGCCAAAAAATCGCCACATGGGAAGAAGGCATTTAACTAGTGGCCTGCAACTGTAAAAATGCGTCTGTGGTGTGTGAAAAATGCAGTAAACCCTCTACAGCACGAACTCGCTGTAGACGAAATTCGTCGTCAAAACAAGTAAATTTATTTCTTACAACGAGCCCCTCTTTGTTGTAATTTTTATTTAACACACTTTAACTCCTTAAACAAAAAACCGTCACTTGGTGTTGTCTCAAAAGCATTATCGTACGAATTATTATATTTAACATCTGAACCCTATTTAATATGAAATATTTAATAAAATGAAGATGTTTAAGATATGATGCATTTTTAGACTGTAAACTTTTCATTTCTCTCTGATACAAGTCCTTGTTCCTTGGAGTAGTTGTTTCTCGAGGGCACAGTGTAACCAGCCACTGTGCGTGGGCGATCGCGGCGCCGCCAGCGGTCGTGATCCCAAGTCACGACCCAGTCCCTCGACTAATGAGCTCATTACCCACCGCGCCGGCAGCGCCCCACCCCATCCTACCTCCCCCTACCTCCCCCTCCCCACCCCTCCCCCAACCAACACCACCTCACCCCATTCTCACTCCGATACCCATCTCTACGCCATCCTCTCACAACCTGACCTCTTCCAATGCACCTTCTTAGACATCTCCTCCTTGCCATGCTCGTTTCCATCTCGGTTTCCGTCTCGTTTCTGTTTCCACGCCATCTGCAATGGCGACTGACCTGCAGTACTCATTGCTGAGCTCCCTATCGCCCTTTTTCTCACAGCGGCCGCTACCTCCGTTGCAGCAACTAAAATATCTAAGATTTTCATCATTTTCAGCCATAAATCGCCCCAACGTTGTTTTTGTCCTAAGCGGTTTTGTTGAGGTCACCAATGCATTATCCGCTTTTATATCTATCTACCATACCTATATCCCATTCTTTAGCTACCTTGTACTTTTCACAGTAGTATCGTTAATTAATTTTTTATTGTCAGTCAAATGTGTTCCAACTAATTATAGTTCCTCTGTGTAAGAAACATTATTGAATTTCACTTTTCTTAATTATCTCGATTATGTTTTTCACTGCTACAGTTTGACTTTGAGTGCACCGCAGCAATTGCTTCTAATGCTGCCGCCTTCCTATTTAATAGGGACTCCACAGATCTCGCTTTTCGACAAGCCACTTTTCTCGCATCTGTCACTGTCTTCGTCACTCTTGGAGGTGTTTTTTGTCGAACTATTCTTCTGTCACTAATTCTTCACAGCACGTTGTGAAAAGCAACTAGTTTGCTTATGGTGAAATTTAAAAATCATCGTAGCTTGAAGAGAAATTATAATTCGGGGAAGCAAAAACACAGAGGGAGAAAAAGTGCAGTGAAATCCGATAGTGGTTAATAGGAATTCTGAAAAAGATGTGGGATCTCTGACCGATCGTTGGCATGGTTTCTTCGGATGAATTAGAACTGCACACTGAATAACGAGCAACCCTTCCTTTTCCGTTCTGTCCTCAGGCCAAAGCGAAGGTCCATTCTATACTCCTTACTCTATACCCGTATCCACTGAGATCTAGAAAGACTGCTTCCGAACTGCGAATTCGGAATGTTCGCCCGAGGCCCGAACTGGGAATTTGAGCCATCGGAAAGGGAAAAAATAAAGAATAAACAAAAGCAAGGAGATAAACTGGCCCAGAAGTCGCGTTGCGCAACGGCGCGTGTTAACCTCGCGGGGGCGAGCGGAGGCGGGTGTGCGTTGTGGGTGGCTTTTGGAAGGCGGCCGCGCGGACGGCGACTGGGGCCAATCAACGAAAAGGCCGCAAATGAAAATACGACCGCCGCGGCCGCTCGGTTGGCGCGCGCGGGCTCAGAATCCAGCGGAAAGTCTTCATTTCGCTGCGAGCGGCTGCCCGTGACGTCAGACGTATTTCTACAGCGTGGTGCTTGTTGTTGAGTTGGCATTGCTTTCTACTGGCAGTTATGTGATGTTCAAGAAGTTGGTGGTTTCATAAGCAAGTTAATTTTATCCATCTAACGATATGGTGCACCATATTTCCCAGTAAATGAATTTGGTTGACTGCGGAGAGTGAAAAATTCGGATAATTAATAATAATAATAATAATAATATTAATAATGAAAATACGTATTTTTTATTTCAAAGAACGAGACATTCACAAGAAATCATTGAACTTGCATGAATTATTCCTATTGAAAGGTCACACATTCGTCTCGGTAACATTCGTGAACCTGTCGTAATAAATTAACTTGAAATACCACCGTCACCATTGAAAGGGCAAGTGCTCGGACAGATTGAATAGAATAGAAAATAAAAGAAGAGAAAGAGAATTAGCATTTCTTTCTATTTTGGTCGGACATTTACTGCAATGAAGTTATGCAATTTAAGTTTATTGCAAGTATTGATTCAAGAATTCTCCACGTTTTTCAGAAGAAAGAATTTTCAGAAATGATTTTTGCATTAGCTTTTGTTGTCGAGTTGTTGTACCTGTATTGAATGCTACATTTTTAAGAAAGTGTTATACACAGTACTAACATATTTTTCTTCCTGACCTTAAATCAGAAGAAATGACAGGAGAAACCTAAAGCATTTTCAGTGAATTTCAGCTTAAAGGCTTCAAACATTTGTTATCACTCTTTTGGGTATATAGTTTTCTGACCAATCAAGTGTCTAATATTTATATTAAATTTAAATAGAGAATAGCCACTTGCATCAATTATATTGTAATTAATTATACGTTTTACATTTATCGTCAATACACTTCAATCATTGAATGTGAAAACAGTTTTTGCTTTAATAAATAATTTACTAGTGGTTACTTTATCAATCACAAACATTATCAATAACAGCTCGTTTTTTAAAATAAACTAAGGCAAAAAGTATATGCTCGCGCATTAAGTAATTCCTTCCTGGCTGCTGCTTGGAGAATACTCGTGAGCTTGGAGGTGAAGCTCCTGATCAGTAAACTTTAGAGGAGGTAATGGGACTAGCATCATCATCCCAACAGCCTCGTACCTAGTAAATTCCTACATTTTGTGAAGCGCATTATAAAGTTTGTTACCATATCACTTAGAAATACAACCGTCTTTGCAGTCCCTTCTGAAACCTATCCAATTGTTTATAGCCTTACGATGGACCTTCCAACTTTTGGTGAAGTGTTCGCTTTCGCATTAGCCTCCGGAAAGCCGGGTTGGTCTACTACAAACTACTCCCAAGACACGTTCCAGTTGGAGTGAGCGTTCAAGAGTGGTGGTTCTGGACAGTCTCATTGAACGGACGGGGCGAGGCGAGCGGATAGGTGGGTGGGTGGGTGGGCGGCCGAGCGGACCGAGCATGCGAATGGGGTGGGTGGGCAGGCGAGGCTGCCTGGAGGGCGGGTGGGGAGGCAGAGGGTGGCAGGTGGGTGGGCATGTGGGTGGGCAGGGGCGAGGGAGGCGGGGCGGGAGAGCGCGTGACTTGGCGGGTGGGCGGGCGGGCAGGCAGGTGGTGTGTGTGGGGAGAGGAGGTGGGTCTGCAAGCGAGGCTGCTGGTGGGAGGGGGCGGGCACGCGGGTAGGTGTTGGGTGCGTGGGTGTGTAGGTGGGCGGATGGGTGGGTGAGCGAGCGGGCGGGTCCGAACGTGTGAGGCTGGCCGGCAGGTGGGTGGGCAGTGCGGTGCGATGCGAGACGGGCGCGCGTGTAGGAGTGCGGGTGGGGGAAGGAACGGGTCCGCACGCACGTTGGCTGGCAAGCGGGTGGGAGGGGCGGACATTACGTGGCGGGTGGAGGCGGGGGAGGGGAGCAGGGGAGGGTGAGACTGGTGAGTGGATGGGCAGTGCGGTGCGGTGCGGAGCGGGGGCGGGTGCCAGGGGCAGCCGGCCGCCGTAACTCGCCGTGACGGCGGCGGTGGCGGCCTACTTGGGCACCCGACTCCGCGGGCCTGGGGGCGGTGGGGGCGGCGGCGGCGGGTCAAAATAGCTCCGCGATGCAGGCGGCGGCGGCGGCCCCCGCGGTCTGGCCGCTTCCGCGGGAGCGCGTCCTCGCCCGCCGCCGCCGCCCACCCTGCCAAAAGCCTCGGCCGGAGGTACAGAACGCTTTATGCCTACTTGGCAGTGTTCTCTATCCAATCAATTACCGGGAGAGGTGGCTCAGGGCATCGAATGATGTCACAGCAGTGCCGCTCACCGGGAGATCCTGGGGTTCGAGTTCCGACGGTGGCAGCAGTTTCAACACTAGCTAAACACCTAGGTCGAATTCAACCGCTCTCTGGAGGGGAATTCTAGCGGCCAGCTGCTCTGATGGGTAATTTTCCGTGGTTTCTCTGATCAACGCCAGGGAAATGCCGGAGCAATGCCCTACCAAACGGGCCGCGGACCGAATGCCATCTTTCCCGCCCGCTAGTTATCCTATCCTACTTCTTACTTACACACACAATTACATATACTACATTACCTAACTTGTCGGGAAACAGTCGTGAGCTTACAGCTTGTCTCGGTTGGGGCTGTGCCTCGCTGTTAGGAGATACCTGGTTGGAGAAAAACCCTTGCTAGCGGACAGTAGTAAACGCCGAATATCACCATTTAGCGAGGGAAGATCCACCACATCCCGAGCAAAAACGTGCACTACACGGACTAATGACCTTAGTAGTTACTCGCCCAGAATCACTAATTAATCAAAAAGTCTAACGAATGTGGGGAAAATCGTTTGGATCATATCGTCGACGGTAATAATTTTCTCTTCTCACGATAATTGCTCGAAAATAGTAGTTTATGCAATTAGTTAAAAATGTTAAGCTTTATTGCGTGAGATAATATTTTTAAAAACGAGCGACTATAGGAGCAAGAGTGAACGTGTGAAGACGCAATCATTCATGCCATAAATACTAATACGTCACCATTTATGTCGTACAATACCCGATTATGAACGATTTCTTGCAACAGAAAAGTCGTTTATAGTACTGGTGTGCAAACAATTTAAGTACTCACGCTTGGATTGTAGTACTTACTCTTGTTTTTTGATTAGAAAGTATTGCATTGCGTAAGGCAGTTAACTTTACCGTAAGCGTACTGTAAATAAGACGTGGCTATATACAACAATTAAGTGCAAATTGAACAAAACACTAGAATGACATGAATCAACATAGCTGGCGCCTCACATAGAAAATTCTCCGAAGATTGTACTTTACGTTTTCATGAATTTTCTTAAAAAATGTTCACAATTCGTACAAAAGTGTCTTTGTCGTACTTATTCCAATACGTCTGACTCGGTTACAATGGTCGCCACGACCGTCAACATTTCATTCGTACAACACGCAATTCGTACTTTACAAGAAACATTACAAACATTTTCAAAATCTGCCAATAATGTCTCCTAATTTGAAAGACCATTTTTTCTCGGAGTGAGCAATCTACGCTTAAAAAAATGAAGCATGTTTCATTTTTCGAAGCTTGCAAAAGTGTAAAAGTCTTCGGCGTCTTCATGCAACCACACATTCGAAGATAGATATATTTTCCTTCATAAAAGCTGTTCGTTAAAAGCAGATCTTTAAATATTGCATGTTCAATTTTTTTGAAAATATCACTATATTTGCGAGATTTTGCGTAAATATGGGCACTTACTTTTAAAAGTTTCATAAAACAGTTCCAAATTTGTTGGGGTTGAAAATGTTGTGGTGTTTACATTAGCATTATTATAGAAATAGGAGGTGTCATTTTGTCATAAGTGTTTGTTTATTTGATAATAAACATTTTTTTGTAGTTTATTGTAATTTATTCTTACTTTTGTAGAAGTGAAGATGGCCGCAATGTGACCGAAAAAGCTTTATAGAAAAATAAACATCTAAGACAAAACAACGTCTCCGATCTATTTCCAAATTTGTTCTTTGAATTTTTCTTGAAATTGAGCTATAAAAATGTCGCAGGTACAATTTTCGTAAAACTAGTCTGAATCTTCGAAAATTTCAAACGTTATAAACAATGCCAGAAAATACGTGCTGTTGTTACAACACATGTTCTCTATTTCTCTCTTTCCATCTCTCTTTCCATTTCTCTCTCTTTCTCTCCCTCATTTTCTTCTTCTCTTTCTCTCTCTCTTTCTCTTTCTCTCTCTCGTTCTCTCCTTCTCTTCTTCTCTCTCGTTCTCTCCTTTTTCCCTCTCGTTCCCTCCTTCTCTCTCTCTCTTTTTTCCTGGCGTTTGTTAAGTATTTTCTCTGTGTGCCTCTAATCTCATTGTTTATTTGTTTTGTTCTTTTCTTTCATTTCTTTGTTTCTTCCTTTCTTGTTTTGCTTCTTGCCGCACACTACGCACACACAGATGCTTAGGCCAAATTCTGCCTTGGCAGAAAGAGCGGCGTTATGCGCAGGGGCGGCGTTTGGACCGCGACGCGACGACCAGACGGAGCGTCTGCGCGGCCCACGTGCGCCGCCGCCCCCGCCCCCCGCCCCCGCCCCCGCCCTCGCCCCCGCCCCGCGCCTCGCGCTTCCGCCTCGCAGCTGCGTGGCCGACATCATTCAAAGATTAGACGGTGCGGACTTGCGCTGGGCGGAAGGTTTCGCCCGCTCCGCACAGCTTCACATATGTCATCGGTCATATGACTCTGTGACGTAGATTGAGGCGTGCGCGTCTGTTGCACTGAACAATAATTGGGCAATCCCTTGGGAATAATTATAAATGAATTTCAATTAATCATGGCATTGCTTCAAACCATCTCCAAAACTTGCATTATCGTGTTCATTAATGCCTAAGTTCATTAATGTCTAAGAAGGCCAGAGATGTTGGTTGGAGCCAGGGTCCGATTCAAAGGAACGAACCCTTCCGTGGCCATGGTGCCCAGATCGGAAATTCTAATCCGCCCGTCACTATCCACTATGATCTTCTAAGACAATCACGTGACGAATGATTTATTGATATAAATATTAATTAAAAGCAATAATTTGCATTCAAAGAAAGCAAATGATTACTACATAACCCATGTCGTTCTTCCATTGTCATTATTTTTTTGATGTATTGCATTTGATGAATTCACGTATTGGTTGGCGTGGTTTGGTATATTTCCCTTTGAATCATGTCTCGCGCTTGCGCTTCAATTGAGCCTCGGACTTTCATTGGCTGCAGTGCTATACTTCGGTTTTTCTTTCTTGGCGCACGAGGGGGTGTCAAAAAATGGAATATTTCACGGTATTTCGCGTCGTTCTCGGTTGTGGTGCTAGGAGTCAGATGATCGCGACTATCGATCAATGCTGGCGATCAAACTACTCTTGGCGGCGCAACGGAGAAAGACACGCAAAACCGTGAAATATTCCATTTTATTGACACCCCCCCCGTGCGCGAAGAAAGAACAACTGAAGTATAGACACCGGACGATACGCTCGACATTGCGATACCCTTTTCCCTGCCATCGCCCTCGTGCGGTCGCTTTGCCCGGGCCCGCACCGTCCCCCCCTCTTTCCCCGCCCGGCCTCGCCGTGCCGGGAGTGGAGCGGCGCCGGCTTCCTCTCGCAGCTGCGTGACCGGCGCGGCGCCGCGCGGCGTGGCAACGCTCTGGGCGGGCGGCTAGGCCACGCGACCCGACCCGACTCCCCCCGCTGCGCCCGAGGCGCTACGCAAATGAGGCGAGGGGCGCGGCCCTCAGACCCGCCACTGCCCCTGCCATTACGCCACGCGCCGGCCAACACTACCTTCTGCCGCTGTAAAAATAATAATAATTATTATTATTATTATTATTATTATAATAATTATTATAATAATAATTATTATTATTATTAACCCTTCTCCAGACAAGGTACTTTTGAAACGTATCCGGACAAGCAGTGTCCATTAGAAACTGTTGTCTAATCAATGTTTTCCACGATTCTCTTATTCAACTTTTCCACACCTGTTGTTTTAATTGTTTTAATCATTCATCAATTCCAGATATGGTCGGCAGTTTAGTAATTACTAGAGCCGCAATAAAGATGTAGTGAGAGATCCCGAGCATAGCGGCCAGGACGTTCGTCCTCCACCAGGGTTCTGATTGATTCATCGATTTATGGATATTGCTGCGCGCGTCATGGTTATGAGTCCCGCTAGTGTCGTAAATGATTTGTCCCGGGAGATGGAGGTGTTCCTCCCCCGCTGGACGATGAGATCCGGCGCTAACAGGGTTTCCCCGACCAGGTATCTCCCTCCAGCCGGGGAAGCTCTAAGCTCACAGTCGGTTTTCTGTCATTTCTGGTAGTGTACTTTGTGAATGTTAGTGTAAGTTTTTGCAAGAAATGGGTGAGAATAGGACATGGGAAAGGAAAGAAAAATCGCGCGCGGTCCCTGGCCCGTTTGGATTCCGGCATTCACCTGGTGTTGATCGGAGAAACCACCGATCAGAGCAGCCGGCCGCTAGAATTCTCCTCCAGACGGCGATTGAAAACGACGTAACTATATAGCGAGTGTTGGAAATCGTGCCATCATCGGGCCTCGAACCTAGGGACTCCCGTTCAGAGGCACTGCAGTGACATCAGTTCATTCCCTGAGCCACCTCTGCCGGTCTACGATTCGTCCTGGCGATGTGACGGGTGGGTAAGGCGAGAGCGAGAGAGCGAGGGGTGGTCGATGAGGTGACGGCCGCGGCGAGGGGGGCGTGCCCGCGGCTGCGAGGCGGCCAGGGGCGGGCGAAGGGAAGGGCGAGGGCGCAGCCGAAGGGCGGGCGCGGCGCCGGCCACGTGGCCTCCGCCGCCGAGTAATGAATCCACGGGGTTTCATATACTCTCGTACAACGCGCGCCTCCCCCGCCCCACCGAGATCCACCCCACCCTCTTTTGTTTCCCAGCACATGTCGGGCTCCCGACCTTTCGGGTCGCTCTTCCATTGGTAATAACATGAAGACTTGCACGACACATTTAACACCAAAGGGCACTAATCGAATACAGAAACACGCATTATGTGCCACGGTGGGAACTTTGTCGGGAGCGTCATGCATTTGTGTCGAAACATTTAATTCACTACATGCATGTCATGCTCGAAAAGATAGAATGATGTGCATTTACTATTTTCTCACGTCATAGTATTATTTTTATTTCGAATTATTTTCATATTTTTGTGACTTAAGAACTGGAAATATTGGCAAAAACGTTTTTCCTCCGTAAACACTGTTTTATCAAGGAAATTAGAATTAAATAAGAATGTATTCGATTTATTTTTAAATAATTAATACATATTTAATTTACAATTCCATAATTAAGATTCAAACATTATGAAAATAATACACATGAGAAAATTAGGAAATAATCAATGAACTAATGTTATGACAGAGTTTTTAATACTTCTTACTTAAAAATTAATCACTTTTAAGAAGAATTCAAGAAGCTGATATGTACTACTTGAATATCCGTGTGCGAAAAACATTTTTTGAAGTTCCATTGCTTCCCGAATACAAAAGATCTTTCATTTCGCTTGGCTGAAACGAGACCTGCTGCAAAATCCTCTCGTCTAGAGCGCCCGAAAGAGCTCCACTTGATGATGACCACCGCCACCTTCTGCCAACTGCGTGGAAGGCGTTCCGCGGCGTAAACGCCTGCGAGTGGCGCGCGCGCGCCCCTCATCCCCTCGCCTTTCGCATCGCAGTGCCATTAGCGGCGCCGGGAGCGTAATAGGCGACCGTTCCAAGCCTGCATTCTGATCGGGATGCACCGCTCGTTACGAATCTATGGAACCGTTCCCGCGAGCGGCCGACGCCAAGGCGCGGAGCGGCGCGGCGCGGCGCGGGCGCCTCAAATTACAGCCCCGCGCGGCGGCGGAGGAGCGGCCGGCGAGGCGAAGCGATCGGCCGCGCTTCTGATGCAAAAGAGCCGCGCCGCGCTGCCCTCTGCGGCTGGGAACGTGCGGCTATGGGGACATCAGGGGCAATGTTACTCGTTGCGTCATAACCACGGTGGGAACCAAGGAGAATTACTGTTGTTGCTGTTATTATTGTTATTGGTATTGTTATTATTAAGATTGTTATTGTTATTATTGCCATTATAATTATTACAGTAAATCCTTCATTAACACGAATTCCAAGGGACCGAAAAAAATCGGAGTTCGTGTTATAATACTTCGTATTAACCGGGTATTATAAATGTCCCTTTTACCGTAACTCCTTGCCGGGACCGAAGTTTTGTTCGTGTTACGGCGAAATTCGTGTTAAACTAGTTCATGCTTACGAGGGTTGTGTGTATTATTATTATTATTATTATTATTATTATTATTATTATTATTATTCCTCTAAATTACGACTAATGTGTGGCTGAATATAAAATCTACTCCAGGTTGCAACCAGCTACCTAAGGAGTAGATGTAGGGACTATAGGTGCCTCTACAATACTTTGCGCAAGATGTGGGCTGTTCCAAATAAAGCGATTTCTTGCACTTCCCAGTCTTTTGAATTACCTAGGAGTTTAGACAAGTTCTTACTCAAATTTTGCGGAACAAATCCCAGAGCTCCGATAACTATCGGGACGACCTGTGCTTTTACGCCCCACATTCGGCTGATCTCGATTTCCAAACTCTTGTATTTAAGACGTTTCTCTGCCTCCTTGGTAACGACGTTTTGATCGCAAGGTACAGCAACATCGATAAGTAAACACGATTTGTTCTCCAAATCCCGGATGACTATATCCGGTTTGTTTGCTGCTATCGTGCGATCAGTTTGAATTTGTTGGTCGTACAATATCGTACACAATCCAACAGACGTCACCGGTTTCGGTGAGTGTTCGTACCACTTGGGGCATGTGTTTGGAACTTCGAGGGCGGTACAGATCTGCCAATGGAGGTAGCTACACACCCTGTCGTGTCTTTTCAAGTATTCGGTCTTTGCTAGGATTGGACAAGCTGAGACCATATGATCAATAGTTTTCTACGTGTTCCTGATAAATGCGGCATTTATCATCTTGGGAAATTTTGAGAACCGCTTTATCATAATGTCGTGTTCTCATGGCCTGATCTTGGGCAGCTATTACAAGTTCTTCTGATTCTGGCTTCATTCTCACCCTTTTAAGCCACATAAATGATCTTTATTGATCTGCACATTGTCCATTCTTTTTAGATATTGTCCGTGGAGGGGTTTGATACGATTTCACGATTTCTTTAACATTCCCTCCACGATTTCTTTAACATTTTTTGTCTCTAATTTCATATTAAGTAGCATCAGAAGTTCAGTGTCTCTGTCGTTCTGGGTGTCTTGCATAGTCTTGTTCGCAATGCTTCTTGCTACACTTACAATGCGTCTGTTTCCCATTCTTCGGTCAGATTTCATGACCTGCCTCATTAGAGGGTCATCTTGATGGCTGACTACATACTTTCCCATCACGGTTTTTTTTTATTGCATTGTGCCAGGAGGCTTCAATTTGTCTGATGCCTCTTCCTCCTTCCTTACGTGACACATAAAGTCTATGTACATCAGCTCGGGGGTGGGCAACATGATGCTTTGTAAGCAGTTTTCTGGTTTTACGATCCATGATGCGGATTTCTTGCTCAGTCCAGTCTACTAGTCCGAAACTGTATTCGGCTACAGGCACCGCCAAACTACCTATTGCTGATATTTTATTCCTTGAGTTCAGAGCGGACTGCAGGACAAGTCTCACTCTTCTAATAATACTCCTTGCGAATTCTCTCTTTCATTGTGTCGTTCGAGATGGTCTCACATTCTTCAATGCCCAGATATTTGTAAGTTTTACCTGGATCAAGATCTTGAATCACAGTGTGTCCATCAACTTCAATGTTCTCTGACGTGGTCATTTTCCCTCTTTTTAAGTTGACTTTTGCACACTTGTCAAGACCAAACTTCATGCAGATGTCATTGCTAAAATCATTGATGACAGACAGCATTTGGGAGAGAATCGCTTCATTCTTAGCAAACACTTTAAGATCATCCATGTAAAATAAAGGTGATACAGGCCTTTCATCACCAAGGAGCTTGTAACCAAAGTCAGTGTGCGACAGCTGTCTTGATAGAGGAATCAAACTAATGCAAAACAGCAGAGGGGATAGTGAATCTCCTTGAAAAATTCCCCTATAATCTGAATACTTCTTGTTTCTACTACACCCTTTCCGCTGTGGATTAGTAACCTGGTGCTCCACGACTTCACACTAGCCTTGCAAAACTCAACAAGTCTAGGATGAAATCGATAGATCTCCAGGGTCTTCAAAATCCAATCGTGTGGTACACTGTCAAAGGCCTTCTGGTAGTCAATCCAAGCCATGCTTAAATTACGTTTTCGTTTTTTTACATCATTCAAAATTATTTTATTCAGAAGCAAGATTTCCTTACAGCCATAGGAACCTTTACGACATCGTTTCTGTTCAACTGGCAACAGATGGTTCTTTTCAAGGTGCCTATACATTTTGTCAGCTATGGCTGCAGTTATAAGTTTGTACATTACTGGCAGGCAAGTAATTGGCCTGTAGTTCTTCGCCAAAGAGCTGTCTCCTCCTTTGGGTAGCAAATACGTGATGCCGCGAGTGAGCCATTCGGGGAGTTCGTTAGGGTTTTCTAAAATTTTATTAACAACCTTTGCAAGATGAGAATGTAGTGCTGTTAATTTCTTAATCCAATAAATCTGGATCTTATCATCCCCAGGGGATTTCTAGTTTCCCATATTCTTAATTGTTTGGCATCGGTCCTCTTTTGAGAATCCTTGAACATGTTCCACAGTTTCGACGAGTCCATTGGCAGCATCAACTTCAGATGGAGCCACAATGCGGTTTTGTTGTAGGATCTGGTTTCCTCCCAGATTCCTGACCAAAATGTTTCGACGTCATCTTTTGAAGGAGGGGCAGCATCGCCATTCGGTTTTTGAGTCAGACTGCGATAGAATCTCTTCGCGTCTGTTTCAAACAACCGGTTCTGTACACCGAAATCGATTCTACGTTTGTACCGTCTTATTCGTCGAGCCCATGCTTAGATTTTCTCTTTTAGCTTTTCAGCTACCATTAGCCTTGTTGTGTCATTGTCAATTAGGTATTTTTGTTCAACATGGAGTATTTTTTATTGAACTTTATACGTGTGGTTTGACTTAGAAGATGCCTCGGCTAGGAGTGATATTTCACGCCGTGTGTCGTTTATCCTTTTCATAACTCTTCTCATCCATGGAGGTACGGAGCTTCTTACTCTGGCTGGCTGGCTGCCACCGGTGTTCTTGGCCGGCCCCAAGATTATCTGAGATGCTAGATATCCAGTTGCATATATGATGTGATTGATTTCAGTAATATCTAGATCTCTGCCTGAGGTCTCTACCACCTCATTTAAGACAGAATTCACTGTTTCTATCACTCTCTTAGCTTTAGCATTTTCGTAAATTCTCAACGGTGCACGAGATTCGAATGGAAGTAGACGAACTCGTTCTATCTCGCGTCGGAGGAGGTCCCGCGTCATGTCCTTATCGTGTGACTCATGGCCAGATGAATTTTCACCACTGACGGACGTTTCATTTGGAAAAAATGAACCTTCAAGGGGACCATCGTTTTCAGGGATATTAGATCGTTCTAAATGTTCGTCATGTGGATAGTTTGATCGTTGCACATACTCCGCGTTTCTCTGGATGTCTGCAAGTTGTTCTGCTGGGAATTTTCCACTGCTAAGTATGTATCGTCGTTGACTGGCAAGCTTCTTTGAGTCTAGGGTAGGTCTCATATCTGGGTTCCGCTCTCTCCATATCTTAAAGACTTCTATTTCTGAGCCCCCATTTTTCGCTTTTGCATAGTAAAAGCACCATATCACCTCCTTTAATTCATCCCGGGTCCATCTCTGACGATGGCTTCGAGCTACCGACAGCTCTAGGTCCCTGGGACTAACATCCGTGGGATGGCCAGATGTCGACAAGGTGACATTAGCTCGGTTTCTGAGCAGGTATGGGACATTGGTAGAACAAGGCACGTTAAGGTTCATTACATTGCTTGTTCTATCCATTTTGCTCATTGGTTTCAAGTGAAGATTCGTAGGTAGCAAATTCGAGTTCACAGATCACACTTAACGTTTGGGTTGTTTCCTGCCATCCGTTACTGCGACCCATAGTGGCCTCGGGGCATCCCCCCGCAGGGCCCAGCAAGGGGTCCCTGCGATCGCCAGTCGTCATTACTAAACCCCACGGGAGTTTCACTGACTGCTTAAGGCAGCCTCCTTCGCTGGCTAATGCAAGGTTCGGGCCTCCACTCTAATCAGTGGCCTGGTGTGCCAACCCAGTTTCTCTCCTGTACCCTCTATGGGCCGACAACAGGAAGTCCAAAGGTTCATGACCCTTCCCTCTCTACTTACTTCCCACTCTCCTCAAAATGGAGTACTTCTTCGTCGGACCCCTCACCTTCAACGTATTCAGCAAGGGAGACCCTACCAGTAGCTAGGCTACCACTGACATAGCTATCAGGCTCATGGGGGTACTCAAGCTCCACCACCAACTGCAAGGTCGTCTACTCCCTAGATAGAGTTGTTGTTGTTGTTATTGTTATTATTATTATCATTATCATTATTAATATTATCATTATTATTATCATACCCCTCAGGTGCATCATTTATGGCGTGCTCTCTTTCTGTGAGGCTGTCCAGTGCTTGATTCCCGGTCGGGGTGAGAATGATGCTGTAGTTTTCTAACACAAATCGTCTCAGTTTCCATCGCTGTATGAAAGAAAAGCTCAGGTAGGACAAGTGAGTTAGGACCAGTGATGGAAATACGTTATGGTTGCCACATTTCTTCGTTATGTCCAGGCTTGAATAATAAATAAAAACAGAGTCCAATTTTGGGAACATCGCTAGCTGGCAGATGTCAGATTAATTCGGTTCCAAAATTAGTACTATTATCATCATTATTTCTCCAATTCACAATTATTGTTATGAGTGGGTTGGTTATAAAATCTACTCCGGGTGGCAACCAGCTTCCTAAGGAGCAGATCTGTGGGCTCTCGGTATCTCCACAAAATTGCGCAAATTGTGGGATGTTCCCAATACAGCAATGTTTTGCACATCCCAGGCATTTGAAAGACCTGGTAGTTTAGCCAATTTTTATCATTATTATTATTATTATTATTATTATTATTATTATTATTATCATCTTCATTATTATTATCATTATTATTATTATTATTATTATTATTATTATTATTATTATTATTATTATTATAGCTGATCCACTGCTATATCATCGCACCCAGTGAGAATATACATGAAGTGCACCATAAGGAAAATCGAAAACTTTGAAATAGTGTTTCATGTCGTTCAGAAGGCTTATTCTCCAAGGCTAATGAAATGACAGTGAGCGAGGCTTACAAATTCTGGCAGCCACTATACTCTGTCAACGTAGCCACTATCCTCTGTGAACGTAGAGATAAGCACGTTTCTGGAAATGTAATTGAATTGTTTTAAATTTACCAATATCTGAAGAGTATGTGAAATAGAAGAGAATTTTGATATCCACCTGAACTTAAAAACGTAATCCATCGCATAATTATAAACACTGAATATTTTTTGTAAAGGTACATGTATGTCAAATGGTTGCATGACATTACATGTACTCTCAATAATCTTAGCTTTTAAAAACTCTGTCTTCGAACTCGAAAATATCTATACCTTCCCATAGGGAGAGGTAGCTCAGTGCCTCAACTGATGTCACTGCAGTGCCTCTGATCGGAAGGCTACAGGTTCTAGTGGCAGTATTTTCGACACCAGCTTGTCAGCTAGGTCGAATTGAAAATCTGGAGGAGAATTCTTGCGGCTGGCTGCTCTAATCGGTAGTTTTCCATGGTTTCTCCGATCAACACCAGGCAAATGCCGGAATAGTATACTAACAAACGGACTTCAGACCTCGCACGATCTTCCTTTCCTCTTCTTTGTCCTCTCCTCATCCCTTACTTAGACACAACTAAGATGCACTGCACTACCCCACATGTCGGAAGACCGGTTGGGAGCTTAGAGCTTATCTCGGCTTCGGTGGTGCCCCGCTGGTGGGAGATACCTGGTTGAAGAAACCTTCGCTAGCCGACAGGAAGATCGCCATCCAGCGGGGAAAGATCACAGCCAGCTCCAGAGGAAAGCACATGCACTACACTAACGGGACCAATGAACTTGACAGCTGACGCACCCGGAATCACTAACAATCAATCACTAAGCATTCATAAAAATGCACCAACCAAATCGCCAGCCTTCATAAACGCGCATTCGCACGTGTTCCTCTAATCAGGCGGCCACCGATGTTCGTGCGCGTGACAGAAGGCGGCGTGCGCGTCGTGCGTGGAAGGCGGCGGCGCTTCGCGAGGGCGAACTGGCAGCGCCAGCGCACGCTGCCTCGCCGCGGCGCGCCCAAGCGGAAAATGCGCGCGGGAGTCGCGGCCGCGCCTCCTGCAATCATCTCGTTTCGCGGCGCATCGGAGAGCCGGCGCGTGGCGAATGGACTCCGCGGGCGCCCCGGGGCGTAATCACCGCCGCCGCCGCCGCGTTGGCGCGCGCGAGGGACCGCGCCAAGGAAAGCGGAGGTCTCCCGCGGCCGCAGTCAGTGGCCGTCCGGGAGACGCTCCGGGGCGGGCCGTGGCTGTGCTGTTCGGGAGTCGCCGAGTCCTAGGCGCAGATATCAACGTTTGGGTCGCCACACTGCGACCTTCCTCCGGCCAATTTTGCCGTGAAGGGTGCAGTGTGACTACCGAATAGTTGGCATGTGCCAAGGATGCGGCGTCCCTCGGGCTTTGTCTGTGCGGGAGCCGCCGCGTCCTACACTCAGGTATTAACGTTTTGGTCGTCATACTTCGATCTTCGTCCGGCCGAAATCCTGAATTTTGCCCTGAAGAAGGTTGCAGTATGACTACCGAATAGTAGGCGTGTGCCCAGGGCGCGGCGTCCCCCGGGGAACCAAGTGGACCCGACAGACCGCGCGCCTGGAACTGCAAAGCACTGCGGCGAAGTTGAGTACTCCATGGGCTTCGAGAAAATTTCTTGAAAGTGCTTCTTGCAAAACAGATTGTCTTAATTTTTTCATGCAGTACTTTTCTCCGTATAATACAGGATGTATTTTAATGGTGCAGGAAAAATTGCCGACTTTTCACAGAAAACCTTGTTATTGAGGTCCATGATACACAAAACGTGAATTTTTCTCACTTCTATGAATAATAAATTACATTATTAGATTCAGAGTGAAGTCACAATCAATCAGCACTGAGATAGGGCGCTCAAGCTGCCAGGGGCAAATATGTACTGAGATGGGTCTAAGGTCTATCACGTCATCATGTTGTGGGACCACAGGAAAACTCTTCACTGGGAATTTTTCTTGGAGGAATGGTCATTACTATAGGATTTTGTAGACAGCTCCATATGAACATTTCGTAAGTCGCTGGGAGCCGCTGAATATTCTCTTGGCCGATAAACCTCCGCTGACGACGAGCTGCTCTTCGCTTTTTCTTGTCGCTTTTTACCTTCCAGAAGGTGATGCAAATAATGCGGATTTGCACTAATGTGACTCATTATTTCATGAAAGTTTTCTTCTACGTGTGTAAGACTTAATATTTTAAACAGGATTCTCAAGGAAAATGTTAGGATGTAAGATTAGGTAATCTGAGCTTCTATAGTGCGCGGCCCGTTATTCTTTCGACGCAGTTCCTCACCGATTCCAAGAGATTTTATTTAGAGGGTGAGTTTAACTGTCTTGTAGATAATCTGGAGTGTAGACGGATTAAGGAACAGCTGTTGTACCTTCTGAAGAACGGACAATAAACGAGGGGATCGAACATATTGGCTCGTTAGAGCTGGCTCCAGCTAACTCGTTGACGAAGAAATATTTTTTCGCCACCTGCTCTCCTCAATTTTCCTCTAACGATAGCACGTGTATATGTTAGATATTCTTTTACTTCTCTTCATTATCTCAAGAATTTCATGTCGGATGCCTCATGGATCCTGATTTCTTGTGTGTCGACATATCTTTATGATTCATAGATTATTTGTAAGTTTGATTTTATATAAACATTAAACGTATATGTACGAATTATGTTTATATACAGTGTGTCCGGGGAGGAAACGTCGAAACATCGTAAATGAGCTCTTAAGACAATTCTAAGCATATTTGTTTACAGTTATTTTAAGTTAATTTGTGTAATAAACTACGTGGATATTCCGAATGGTTGAGCCGCAATGAGCATTCAAAAGTTGGTTTGAAAAAGTGATGTCCAGGCAAAAATTTGCATTCTGAAAGCATAGAAACACTCCAGAAACATGTAAATTATTTATTATTTACAAAAGAAATTAGTATATTTGCTCATACAGAAAAATTAAGCGAGAAATAAAAAAGCAGTCGAATTGTGTAAATTGCTATGCTACTATACGTACATTTTGAGAAAAAGGAAAGTAAAGGTTTTGATATTGCATTCTAAACATTGGGATAAACAACATTAATTTACGAATTAAACTGCCGTCTTTCGGCCAATCTTTAAAATAAAAACCCAACATCTAGAATACATCTTTGGAGCGTCTAAATACACTAATATATGAAGTTTATCAGAAATGTGGCTTAGCATGTTATTGCCCCGAGGTCTCCGTATAAATATGGGACTAAAAACAAATTAACGAACATTAAAGAAAGTTATTAATTTAACTGAAAGACATTTTTGAATTTTCCTCTTTGGTTCCTCTAGTGTTACACTACATACAAGGTCCGGAACTTCATTGTGAATTGGAAACAATACAACGTTAACACACTTCCGATTAAAAACAAACATGAAATACTATTTTTTCTGCAACTAGTAATCACACTTCGAATTCTAAAACCACATTTTCAATATCATCAAATAAACGCGACCTGGAATTTCACTAATGTAACAAACATTTTGAAACTCGATTTTTGTTTTTATTGTAAAAAGACAAATATTTCTTCAAAAATTCATTATCATCACACGGATAGTTTAACAACTGTGTACCACTGTACTAGAATGAGTCACCCAACCGCAAAAGCAATAGTTAAAATGTGGACTAATTAGGCACGTGCGTTTTCGCGTCCTGCCCGCTGGATGTGGAGCGTGCTTGCAGCGCGTGAGTCATTTGAATAGGATCCGGCGGCCGCGTCCCCGTTAGGCGGGTGGCGTGCCTGCCTCGTGCCCAGGGCTGCTCCTCCAGCGGCGGACGCGCTCAAATCCGCTTTGTGCTGCCCGGCGCGGCGCGGCGCGGCGCGGCGCCTTGTGCAAGGCGCTTGCTTGCCCGGGGCCGCGAGGCGCCGCCCCCGCGCCCACGGCGTCGCGGCGCGGCGCGGCACGTCGGCCTCTTGGCGTCGGCGCGGTGTTTGCGCAGCTGACGGCGGCGGCGGCGGCGGCGCCCCGGCTCCCGGCGCTCGCCCCTCGCCCCTCCACGCTGCTCGCCCGCCCGCGCGCACGGCTCCGCTCTTGGGGAGGGGCGTGGCGATGTTAGTATTCCTTCTTCTTCTTCTTGCTCCTTCTTCTTTCCTCTTCTTTTCCTCCTCTTTGTTATGTTTATTTATTTCTCCTCCTCCTTGTTCCTGTTTTTCTTTTCTCTTGTTTCGCACCAATCTTCTATCTTATTCTGCTACCTACTACCTAACTCCTTGTTCTACCTCCTCCTTTTACTTCCTGCCTCCTTGTTTTCTCTACTTCTACCTCGTCCTTCTCTTTCTCCTTTTCCTTCTTGTTCCCTTCCCTGTCTTTACTTTCTCTTGTTACTCCTTCTCACTCTTCTTTCCCTCTCTTTTCCTTACTGTCTTTTCATATACTTCTCTTCTTCCTCCCCCTTTTTCCTCCTCTTGGTTCTTCAGGCCCCACCCCTCTTCTACTTTGTTGTTCATGTCATGCCTGTCTTATGTTCTGTCTTCCTTTTCTCTCTTCTCCTTATTCTCTTTTAGTATTCTTCTCTTCTTCCTCTTTCTTTCTCCTCCACTTCGTTCATCAGCCCACACCCCTCATCTTTGTTTTTCATGTTGTCCTGTCATTAAAACATTCGCAACGCGCACTACCGCATAAGAAAAATACTGTATCAAAAGAGTATTTCCTCTCTGGTACTACGTCTTCAGTTTCAAGATATTAATGAATATTCATATAATGATTTCAGTTAATATTGACATTTGTCACTTTCTATTCCCATTTCTCTGCGCTTGCGATAGTTAAAAGTAGCAATTTTAAATACATTTTCATTATATTTTATAATTAAAATTATCAACTACAGTACAATGCATATGTTGTTGTATAAAGTATCAATTGAAAACAAAGCTAGAGTATAACAGAACTGGCGTGAAGCGTGAATAAGCCGAGAGTTTCGACGCTCGGAACGGACGATAATTCGAATCTTGATTTTCCACGGATTTCATCTTTTGTTGTCTGTCAACCTTTGCTTATTCTCTCCATCGTTCTTGGCGCACTGACTTCAAATCCAACTTCTCCCGCCCCATATTTTAATCTGGATTCATCTCTTAGCACTTAACTCTCCCCGCTCCATTTCTCAAATCCGCTGAACACGGCTTGCCACTCGCGCCGGGCAGCCTCAACAACGCGTCCCCTCCCCCTCGGCTGCTGCCGCGTCCGTCTCCGTCGCTCTTTTAATTGGAGGGTGGGCGGCGCGGCGCGAGTCGCCCCAGGGCGGGGCCGGCCGGCCGCGCGCCCGCCCGCCACGTGGCGACGCACGTGGCCGGAAGGCGGCGCGGGGCGCCATTAAGGGAGATTGTGCGGCGCGGCGCGCGACCGGCCGTGCGTCATGCTCTGTTCCGGCGGCGGCGCCCCGCGACCCGACCCGGCCACTTGCACGCGCAGCGCCCGCCGCGACGCCCCCGCCCGAGGAAGCCCCAGCCATCAGCCTCGCCCTGGCCGCGTCACCGCCTGGGGAGAGCCCACCGGAGTGCCGCAAGGCAGGACTTTTTGACAAATGGTAACCTCCAAATGTAGGTTCACGTAACGTTGAGCTTCAGAACCATAGACATTTGCCGGTAGAATTACTGAAAAGGTGAACAATATTACAACATTACTACATTTACTTGTATATTGTAGCATGACGGGGTTTTCCAAACAACCATTTATCACCTTCACCTCTCTTCCATCAATCCCCCTTATTCTAACTCCGGAGTATTATAGATGTTCGTCCGAGACGCCGAGAACGTACGTGTTATAGCAGAACGGCGCAATGCGGGAGCTGGCTTCTTGATCTGCAACAGAACGAATGTATTGAGATGAGCCTAAGAGCTACACCGCAAAATATGGTGAAATAATTGATCATGGGCTACCTCCGAAATGGGAAGAGGAAGACGATGGATTAGATATTCTGTGTACTGAGAAGGTGTGACCCTGCAGAACGCTTCAGTGAAATTCCCTTTGATAACAATGGAAGATCCCTTCCCTTGAGAGAAGTAGTAGTGCAATATATATAGATAAGTGTATTGTGGGAGATTGAAATCTGAGGGGAAAGGGGAAGCTTGCATAAATACGAGAAAAATAACAAGTATATTTACCCCACTCCAACGTACAATAATAAAGACTATTAAAACACTCCCGCTCGAGAGATACTTCGATTTCAGCGTTGTTAATGTGCATCTATAAGGAGAACCTCACTTCGGTTTCTGTCTTTCTGATTATGGTTCACTGCGGTACGTGCATAATATCCTAGTCGAAAATTAAACCTGGGAAAATAGAACGGAGCTACTCGCCGTGAGGCTACTCACTTGGGTTTCTCCTTTCCTTGCTGACAGGGCACTGACTCAGCACGATACTATCTGCCGTCCACTTTGAAAGAAGTTTAGAATAAAAAAATAATACTTTCTAAAGAAAATGTATACACTAGATTCTATTAACATTTCTTCTAGTATTTTTCGTTGTGGGGTTGATTTTCGCTAGAGCACTGATCTTCAATATGTAATTTCATCTCTACGTCACCCAACACATGGTGTAATTATCCATTTTTCTATGAAGATGGCTATGCTAGCGAGATTGGATACCATTTATACTCAAAGTGGCCTTCGTCTCATTTTCTTGTAGAAACTGAGTTTGAGTACTGCTCCTCCCTTGCTAACAAGCAAAATTTCACATTATTCAAAGTTATCTTGATTTAATTTGCGAAAGGTGAAACCTTTTCGTGAACTAAAACGTTTTGGCGCTAACTGATGTTTACTAAAATTTTAAATGAAGTAAAAACTGATTTCACTATATTACACTACATATCGAGTTGGTAATTGCTTCATTAGAACTGTGCGTTAGCTTCGGATTGTGACTGCGTTGGATTCTGACGTTCATGGACATAACTGACGGTGTAGTTTGTCACCGTGTTCAATTCATTTTCCGCACTGAGAAATCAGTATTGTTGCCGGTGTTGTTCAGAAAACGGCACATCAACGATTCAGTCCTGAATTGCTATTGTCATTGTGTCCTCCATGTTTTACTGTATAATTATAGATCATCTTCACTATTATTTTTTTAATCACCATTTACAATTCAGAATTAAGATATTCACACTTACATACTTTTTCCCACTTTCAATCAATCAATGGATCATTACGATTTTACCATCACCACAGTTACTTTCATATTTCTAATAATATTTCACCTGTGGAATATATACGACTATGCAGGTCTTATTACTTTCACAAGTATATTACGTACAACTTCTAAAGTACTTCACCTCCACCTTCTTCCTTACTGCCGCCCCCGCTCCACCACCTCCGCCGCCCCAGCCGCCCCCGCTATCCCCGCCGCTCCCGCATCCCTCGCCGCCCTTTCCGCAGCTGTTTGTGCCGTCTGTCAAGTGCTCCACTGTAAGGGCTTCATGAGAAGGCAGCTGGGGGGAAGGGGCGGACCGCACGTTCGAGTCTTCTACCTACACGTGCCCCATATCGCTACTTACAATTTACGTAACTCTTGCGTGACACACACACACATTCATTAAGCGCGTTCTAACATATGCATTAAGCAAACATTCTTCGCTTTCTGAAAACCCAAAATACATTTTCATCACTTTCTTTGATTTGCTAATGAAACTTTTCATTGTATTGATTTCTGTTCAGTCACTTGAAGTAATGAATAGTACTCGTGTGAAAAAAGATATGTATTACATTGTTTTCGAAGTGCGTTGATTAATTAATGCTCACTTCTGTGACGCCAAAGATAACCTTTCTTCGTAACTTACCCAAGGTATTTATTTATGATTTAATAGAGGACGTTGAATGTGAGTTCCCTTATAAATACTTATGAAACACATTCAGCGCAATTTACGAATGGTAACATCTATAAATCTTACGACCAAGTCAGTTTCTTATGTTATGTTACAGATAGAAACGTAGTCGACTAATTTGTCGTGGATATCTTGCCTATGTTTCAATTCTATCGTACAATCTTAGACTTTCTATCTCAAGATATTTGGACAAAACGTGTTCTGAATATGTTTTAAATATAGGTAAAAATTCATTTCTTTTATTCACTTCATATTTTTACATTTTTGTTGCAATGTAAACAACCAACTTTTGGAACCTATTTTATTTAGAGGCGTAGTCTACGTAATGTAACCATTTTCAGATTTTATGCCCGTACACCGCAACCCGCCGGATACTAATGGGCGACAGATTGCCTACCGTTGCAGGGGCCGCGATGTAATAGACGTCCAAAAAGGCAGATAATATTTTCATCAATATAATTAAGATATATTATTCTTAACAATTCGAATATATTATTAAGTGATATGTCATTTTTTTATTTTCGTATTTTTTTGTTCATAAACATTCAATAGATAAGTTCCTCTTTTCTCACACAATTTCTAATTCTATAAATAGTTGTAAGCACTTTTCTGAATTGCTTCATATTTTAATAAAGAAAAATCAATTCCTAGTAAGGAGAAATATTATTTGTCGAATTTGACAATAAGTCTTCTTATAAATAAATCATAAAATAGATGTATTTTTAGCGTAAAAGTAAGGTGAAAGTATTTTTTGTTTGTTTTTTGTGTTCTTTTGTTAGAATAACAAATAAAATACGATTTTGCGAATATATTGTTCCAGAGATTTGATTGAATTGAAGGAATTGAATAGACCTAACTGAAAACACAAAATTTCCGCATCTATATTAGGTTATCAGAATTGACTTGTTTATCGCCATTAAAAGTAAAATACGGTAGAAGTATATTCTTAGCACGTTTTCTTCAACTTCGGAATTTTCACCTCTGATACATACATTAACATTGTATCAGAATTGTGGAGGGTGGCGCATCTGTCCTGGAGGTAGGGTTGTCGATAATGAATTATGGAGAGTTGAAGTCTGTCACGAAATTTTGTTTCTCCAGAAACCACGGCGCTAGGACTACATTTATTCTGACTCTTGTATTAAACTTAGTTGATTTGTGAATAAAGGTGTCAACGACCGTTTTCGTCACGTTTTGTAATAGTAAATGTTCACTTTTATCTAATAAAAACTGGTATAATCGGTAAAACAGTTACGTATTTGATTTAATAGAAGACAACCCTTTCTAACATCTAATACTTTTTCGTGTCATAACCCCACAGAAAAATACTTTTCGTTTACATGTGCTTTCAGGGCTGGAAAGAATTGCTTTTGTGTGTGAGTGTGTGTGTGTGTCCGCCTGTACGATTATTTCTGTGTGAAAGTGTTTGAATGTACTGTATGTATATGGGCAAGTGTTTGTGTGTGTGTGTGTGTGCTTTTGTTCGCGTGTATATGTGCGCATTTGTTCGTGTTGTATGTACGCAAGTATTTGCGTGTATATGCGTGCCTATGCTCGTATGTTTGTGTGTGTTCGTGTGATTGCGTGTGTATGTTATTTCTTAGTTTGTGCATGTGACCATGTACGTGTGTGTGTGAATATGTATATGTATTTTGTATATGCATATGTTTACATGTGTTCGTGTGTATCCGTGTGCATGAGTTCGTGTGTTGATATGTGCATGGATTCGCCCGTGAGTATTGAATCCACAACGTCTTCTGCTGTAGCTCAGTCCACCGCGCTGAGGCGGCGCGGGCGCAAGCAGTGCGTGGGCGCAGGGCTGGCTGGGGCCTGGGGCGCGCCGCGCCGCGCCGAGCCGCGCTTTCAATAAGTCGGCCGCGTAACGCGCTCTCGGGCCGGGGCGGACGGTCGCGAGTTTTATGCGCTGCGCGTAGCGATCCGACGTTTAGAGCCATCTTCCTCCCTCCCTCCCTCCCCCCACAGCACACGCTTCACTCCGCCCCGCGCGTTGCATTATGGAGGGAAACTGCCCCGCCCCGCGCCGCCACGCAGGGGATGCGCTGGGAGGCTGCGGGCCGCTCCGCTGCGCTGCTCCTCTGTTTCTGCGTCTGCGTCACACTGCGATAATGTCACAGCCATAATACGAGTAAAGACATCCATGTGGCCCATCGATGTTCAAAATTAAAATATCCATGATAATAGGGAGCTTTTGCTACATACTGCACCGTCAGTTATGTCCATGAACGTCACAATCCAAGTAGCTAACGCACAGTTCTAGTGAAGCAATTACCAACTCGATATGTTGTGTAATATAGTGAAATATTTTTTTTACTTAATTTAAAATTTTAGTAAACATCAGTTAGCGCCAAAACGTTTAGTTCACGAAAAGGATTCACCTTTCGCAAATTAAATCAAGATAACTTTGTATAATGTGAAATTTTTCTTGTCAGCAAGGGAGGAGCAGTACTCAACCTTAGTCCGAAGCGTTTTCGGAATCGAAAGCATTGTCGATTTTCTGCGCATGAGCAGTTCAAGTTGCGCATCTCATTTGTGCATTTGTGATGCGCAGAAGATCGTGATCGCAGATGATTGCTGTACGCTGTGTAAAACTCCCTAATGCATCAACCAAAAATCGTCGACGTTTGTAAACATCGATGATTTAAATTGGTTAAGTTATACTTCTAACATTTAATGTTCGGGTGGGACAAAGTTTCACTTGAGAATGTCGGTGTTTATTAATTAGAGTTAACTGATAAATTGCCCGGAAAATGATATGTGAGACCAGACAGAGGCCTTAGACGTTGTATCCGTTCTTTCAGAGGAGACAAAGTAATAAAACCTAACATTTTTGTAAAAACTCGTACACCATTTTGAGACAGGTTTTACCATCTATGTCTGATGTTTAACAGTTTTCCGTTCACGATCGATTTGTTTGTTGGGCGGCAAGCAAACACGGCTGAAAACTCATCAGCTTAATGGATACGTAGGGTTGAAGATTCGATCCGACTGCAAACGTCGAAGAACTTCTGAATAGGGCAGAGAGCGCCTGGGAATAAATTCACTGTTTCCACAACCTTTATTACTAGATTCTGTGGTTTCTGTAAAATAAGTCGGTAAAAATGTAATGTTGTATTACTAAAAAAATTCATTTTATTTTGTATTGAGTTAACGAGATTAAAAGAAAAAAATGAAAAATTAATCTTACAGTGTTAATTACTGACCTATCACCATTTAAGACAATGGTTAAATCTTGCAGTTGTTTGGTATAATATATTCAAGAAAGTTTCAAAAACTTATTCTCCGTTATTATCAGTTACTATCTTCTGAATATCTGTCAGTTCTCTGTGCAATTTTATATGTTGAAATTCTAGTTATTCTTGATGTTTCGTTGTTTCCAATGAGAACTGCAATATATTATTTAAAATATTTTTCAATTCCAGAAAAATGTTTTCTATATTCTAATGTAATGTTTTGGAAGTATGTTCGATGCAAATGAGATTGATCTTAAATAAGGCTAATGGTAGGCACGCACTGAAAGTACGAGACATTAAATAAGTTACATTTCCATGTTAAATATTTCGTGATTTCACATCCACTTGGACGATCTGCTCAGGGTCTGCGGTATAATGACGACCGACAGGTCTTGCACTGTGTTCCGGTAATTCCGAACTCTCGTGGGAGATGAAAATGGTTTAGGGACTCGGTGAGCGCACGAAAGCCATGGCTCTGCGAATATCCCTTAGAGCTTCGCCCTACGCCCTGCGCCCCGCGCTCTGCGCCTGCTGCATAATGGATCAATCCCTTAGGGCTCCGCCGGCACCGCCAACGCCAGCGCCGCGCCGGCAGACTCGCAACTTCAATTCGCTGTTCGCTTCGCTGCAGGGACGGAGTTTCTGTAATCTCACGGGGAACATATTTTTTAGTTTTTTTTTCCTGTTAGAGGGGAGAACCTGCGTACAAAATTTACTGATGTGCCGTCGAATCCATAAAATAGTCAATAAGAGTGATAACGAAAAATCAATCAAGCGTTGATTTACTTCAGAGGCAAAAGTAGGTGTTTAAAGTTAGAAGTTTTCAATATACTCTGCTTTTTAAACTATTGGAAACGTTACTTATGTTCTGATATCAAATAACATTCTAAAATGTCTTCTCACATTGAAAATGGAACATAAATATTTTTTACGTCTGAGAAATACATTAATTTTTCTATTTCGTTAGGATTTTGAATAGTTTACAACTATGCACTTATGATACGAATCGAGCTACTAAATGGATGCAAAGAATAATTATTCTTGAACACTAGTTCATGTGTGATTAAATAAGTCAGTTTCATTATGAATTATTTACTGTGGAATATTGGCTTGTGGTTCGAAGGTTTATGGTTCGTAAACTCTTTAAACATTCCTACCTAAGCATCTGAAATACTTGTTTTAATGATTAATAGTCATAGATCGGTCCTTTTTCAATTAAATGCAAACAAATATTTGCAGGATTAGATTTTGTAACTTGTTGCATTTTTCAAAAATACAAATACATGTTTAAAATGTCTCACATAGAGGCTGAAAACAAAAACTTATTTTGTGAAGACGTCAAAATGTACATTGGGGCCACTACTCACGACACAAATGACTGTATGGCGACAAAACCAAAACCACAATCTCTCAGGGTCTAGTCAAAGGCCGATGGGATAACAGAATATATATTGAAACATCTTAAGTCACAATTGTCTATGAATTCATGACTTCGAATAAGGTAACTGGGTAAAGAATAAATGACAAGACAAAGAATATATATAAATAATTCAAAAAATGGATGGTTTTTGCCTCTAGTATAAATTAAAACGATAATACAATAATCTACGGAAATTAAAAGCAATATCTACAAAAAGTAATGAAACACTCTACCAGCGAGATAAAAAACACAAGAAAGTTGAAATGCACGCAGCAGTTTGTGAAATCGCCCATAATCGCGGGGGGGGGGGGAATGCCAAAATATGCACACTCTGCAGGCGGCCCGTTTCCATCACTTAGTGTTCTCTACTTTAAGCGTCCGACGGGCGCTCGGGGCGAGATCGGCTCCCGCCTTGTGATTCCCAACACACGACTCGCAAGATGGCGCCGGCCGCAGCAGCAGCCCGGGGAGGGGGAGGGGGAGCGGCAACGCGACGGCGCGCGGGTTGCAGCGCGCGGGCGCAGGGCGATCAATAAGTCAGGCCGCCCCCGCCCCCGCCGCCATCTTGCTGCGCGCCAGCCCCCGTCCCCGCCCACGCCCCCGCGCACGCCGCCGGATCAATGGTGGAGGCGCTCCTTGTGCGGCCAAAATCAACAGCCCGCTCCGCGCCCCGGAAATAGCCCCTGCGGAACACCCCCGCCGGGAGGGACGGAGGGGAAGAAGTGGGGGGGAGGTGCGCACTCACTTTCGCCAATGGTTGTGGTTGTATCTTTTAGATATGTGTCTGTGACTTTTATTTGAGTTCAGTTTTTTTTTAATTTTTTGACTCAAAATATTGTAACGCAGTATATACGAAGGTAATCCCAAAAGTAAGGTCTCCTATTTTTTTTGTAAGTACATAGACCTGTTTATTTCCACAACGCTTTACATCAGTTTACACCTTGAACATTTATTTATTTTTCTACATAATCACCATTTCTGTCGATGCATTTTTGTAAACGCTGTGACAGTTTTTGTATGCCCATGTCATACCTGCTCGCCACCATGCTGTTCAAAAGTTATGAACCTCTTCTTTCACCTCGTCACCTCTTGCGACCAAATGTTCTTTCAACTTAAGGAACAGGTGATAGTCACTGGGCGCCAAGTCGGGACTAGAGGGTGCGTGATGATGTTCCACTGAAACTGTTGCAGGAGAGATACTGTTTGCCGAGCGACGTGTGGGCGAGCGTTGTCATGGAGAATGTGTACGCCCTTGCTCAACATTCCTTGTCTCCGGTTCTGAATTGCCCGTTTGAGTTTTCTCAGAGTCTCGCACTCTTCGTATCAGTGTGACCAACTGCCACACAAACAAAGTTCTGTACTTATAAAAAAAATAGGAGACCTTACTTTTGGGATTACCCTCGTAGAAAGTAAAAAATTCTTAATTCAGTTATGTAAACGTCACAAAACTATTCTGCTGGTCACCCGACGTGTTTCAACCCTGAGGTTGGAAGTGATATGTCCCCTTTACTTTGACCGTGTTTTGTAACCATAACCTGTGTGGTATAATTTCTGAGTCCATCCCCGAATAAGCACTTAAGCACTGAGTAAGCACTATTAATTACAAAATCAAAGCTTTTAATACGGGAATATGATGTTGTGTTACTAATATTCGTTTGTGAAAAATGGAACTACAAATTTGGCCACAATTTTAATCGCAAAGAGTTCTTGCGGCTGTGTCAATCAGATGTTCGATAGTGAGACTATGTGTATAGTTCTGTTTACCACTTTAAACGAGACAGAATGGAAAAGAAAATGTAATTCATCTTGTAAATTACATACGTAAAGAGATGAACCATTATTTTACGAAGAATTCTTTATAGATTTTTTTAGAATCACAGATTATTAATTGTTGTGCATACTTTTTTTCTCTTCCAAATTTGTACTTGAAAATTTACTTCATTTCTCAAAATATTCTCTAATGCCTAACCCATGTACGTTGAACAGAGCGTCCCAATAAAATGTGTCTACACTTGAAAGCTCATAACTAATTCCAGTTTCCTTTTCTTTTTATGTGTGACCGCTTAAAATAATACACTAAACTTTCAGCAAATACATTTTTCTGTAAAGTGCAACTGAAAGACTGCGAATATCAGCAAAATGCAAAGAGAGTTTACGTTAACGTTTCAGCGAGATGCACCAACGAGACTCGCACATATTACTCGTTTGCGAGGTTTTTTTTTTTTTAATGTGAGGATATGTGAAACAAAATGTGTGGCATAAAATCAGCTGAAATCAATGTGTTAAGAGCCGCCATTAAAAGAGAATGTGCAAAAATACCAATTGAAATGATGAGACGACGGCCCACGCGAGCCGATGGCATTGGCGTCTCACAATCAGTATCATCCACATACTTGCCTACCCCCTCGGCTTTGGACACGCGCGAGTGCAACCGCTGTTTTGCACGCCTCGGCGCTACGGTGTGCCCATGTCAGTCGTCAACTGGGCGGTCGTTCTGATAGCTCTGACCGGCATACAATCCGCTTCAGTATCCTCCACTTTCATGTCTAGCTCCCTCAGATTTGGACACGCGCGAGTATACTCGCCTCTTCGCCGCCGTCTGCCCATCAAAGACGTCAGCTGAGCGGCCGTTTGGGGAGCACTGGCCGGCAAGCTTAAGGCGCCTTTCGTCCCTTTGTCAGTATCCTCCGCTCGTATGCCAAACTCCCTCAGCTTTGGACACACGCGTGTGTACCCGCCCTTTCGCACTCTTCCACGCTGACGCTGCCCACGTCTCAGTCGTCGACCGAACGGCCGCTCTGGGGTACTGGCCGGGTCACACTGCTTCAGACGCCTTCTGTCTCAGTATCCTCTTCTCGCTTGGCAAACTCCCATAGTTAAGGACACACGCGAGTGTACTCGCCCTTTTGCACGCCTCTGCGCTGCCCCGTGCTTCTGTCGGTCGCTGGCTGGTCGGCTGCTCTGGGAGCACTGACCGGCCTCCAATCCGCTTCAGATGCCATCCGCCTCAGTATCCTCCACTTTCATGACCAGCCCCCTCAGTTTTGGACACGCGCGAGTGTACCCGCCTCTTTGCACGCCTCCGCGCCGCCGCCGCCGCCGCCTGCCCACGTCCGTCATCGACTGGGCGGCCGCCGCCGCTCCGAGAGCACTGGCCGCCGCTCGCTGTGCATGCGAGCCGCTGCGTCGCGCGCCGCGCCGTGCGTGGGCCGCGCCCGGCGCTGCGCTGCGCCGCGCCGTGGCAGATGGCCGTGAGTCACGGCCCCCGCCGCCGCCGCCGTCGCCCGGCTGCAGTTATTGTGCTGCATTCCGCGCGCGGGGCCGCCCGTCGGCATGCGAGGCATTCGGCGGGGAGGCTCGCGACGGGGAGAGATCGCCCGGCGGGGACGCGGGGAGGGGATTAGAAACGGGCGCCGGTGCCTGGGCGCTCGCTGTAATTGCGCTCCTTGCTCCGTTGCGGGATATTACTTTTCGACGCGTTCGCCAATAAAAAGAATGATGTCATGAGCAGGGACATATGGCAAACTAGAAGCGTCGACATGAATATTTGGCAGTTTAGTCAGCCAGATCAGGTAATGCAATGTCATTGAAGAGGAGATATTGCATTGTTGTACAGAAGATCAGATATGTTTGGCACTTTCTACTATGCTCTATATGCGCTGTAACGCTGCCTTGCTGAAAGAAACAAGGTTCAATTTCGTCTTCTTTGAGTTCACTAATAAATTTGAAAATTACCTCGGAACAGACATGCGAACTCACTGCTCGAAAAACACTGGCCTTGTTACTCACTCTCGTGAAATAGCAATCCACACGTTGATTTTCTGCGAATGCAATGGTGTTTCTCTTATTGCATTAGGATTATGTAAATACCAAATCCTTGAATTTTGAGAGTTGATATATCCAGATAAATGAAACCATGCCTCATTCGTAAAGGTGGTTTCATTTAAAATTTTAAGGTCGTGTCTATTTATGAATCTCTGGAACCATTGACAGTACAGCATCCTCTTCTCGTAATCACTTTCTTTTAATTCATGAACAACCGTATATTTGTATGAATACAAATGAAGTTCTTTTTTAATGCTTTATGTGCTGTCCACTTAGAGATTCTGGTCTCTTGTGCTAATTTTCGAGTTGATTTCGTAGGACCACACATCATATCTGAGATATCATCAAGAATTTTTCCCGTTATAGTTTTAGGTCTCCCATTCTCGGTGCATCGAAAACTGAGCCAGCTTCACGAAATTTATATGTTAAATCCCGAAGAGCATCGCGATGTGTATACTTGGAATTAGGAGAATGCCCACGAAATTGTAATTTCACGTTTTCCGTAAACTGGCCATTTTCGCGAAAAGCATGTTCCAGCAAAAACTTCTCTCATCAGTTCTTACCATGATAATGAGTCAATAATTATGACAGTAATTATTATTGCCTTATCTCTGTATCATGTATAAAAGCACAGATCTAGCTCTCACAAGACATTAAAAAATACGCCGGTCACCATTTCTACTGCGAGTTAATTGTTCACTTGTTCTCGGTGCTACCAACATAAATGCAATTTTTAATAAGAGGCTCACTGCGGAGAGACGTTCCTGGCGCACTGTAGTGTGTATGTAGGTGTAACATTCATCTTGGCATTGCACAATTGAAATGAAGTGCACTCTGCCTGGACCGTCTGAGATGAATTCTAATGAATTTATCACACTCCGTGTACTCATTACGTTATATTTTCTGCTGTGATCACAAAAATATGGGTAGGAGTATATGTGTAGGAATCAGTAAAGAACAAACTCCAAGACCGCGGTCGATAGGAAGATTGTGCACCCACGAACGTTCAAACAATCGAAAGCACTTTCGATCTTCTGCGCATGCATAGTTCGAGTTTCGCATCACTTTCGTGCATCTGGGCATGCGCAGAAGATCGAGATTGCAGTTGCTTGCTGCCCGGTTGCATGCACACATGTCTGAATTTGATTTAAATAATAATATAACTCCCTGCATCGAAAAACGAATTCAACCCAAAAAAAATCATTAACCAAACAAGGAAAAAATTAATTTGAATCTCTGTTTTTTGAGAGAAATAAGTGTTCTTTCGAGGATTACATTTTAAGACCAGTTAATTTTCCTTTATATTTGGTCTGTGTATGCCTGAAGCGAAGCGACGCTTTAAATAATAGCAAAGGCATTGTAGCTGCTGTGCCCAGCGTCCGATGCGGTTCAACTCAGCAAACATGAACGCGGTGCGGTGCGGTGCGGTGTGGGTAACCCGACCTGGGCAGCGGCGACTACAAGGGCGGCGGCCGCGCCTCGCCGCGCCGCGCCGTCAGCGCTCCAGCGCCGGCGCGGGCAATTAACGGAGGCGGCCTTTGTCGTCGCCGCCGCCGTCCGCGCCGTGCCCTGCGTTTGCGCACGTGCCACGCCCCCCCGGCCACCTGCCGGGGATCAGGCGCCCCAACGGCCGACGGCTCCCTTTATGTGATGCGGCTGCTAACGAAGGACATTCGCAACGAAGGAAAGTAAGAGGTGTATGACCACTGGCGGATCCATGCCCCCCGCCCCCAAAGGCCTAGAGTTTTCGTTTACCTTGTTTTATTTGGCAAAATTTATTTAAATATTTATTTATGTTTGAATTATATATTTTTTAAACAATAACATTGTAGGGTATCTTATCTACAGCACATAAACAATTTACAATATAATAATAAATGTATGTATTATTTAACAAAAATATACGATGCCCCGTCCCCAAAAATAATGATTCCTTGGATCCGTCCCAAAGGTGTGACCGGGGTTCTAGCTGCAGATTTAGTAACCATTAATATTGCTCCATGATATGGAAAGGAGGAGTTGCAATCATTATTTTGTACTAAGAATTCATGGAATCTTACAAGCATATTGTCTTTAGATCATTTCCAACATGCGAGGTGACAGCCCTCGCATTTCATGTCATGCCCTCAGTCCTGTCCCTTAGTATTTTGCTTAAATTGCATTACCATCTCGTTTTAGATAGCCGTAACTTCTATGCGGTCCGCATACAGCAAAGTAACTCTTTCCAATCAATAAAAAGTATTGGCAAGTACCAATTACAATGCATGAAAGCTAGAAAGCATGAAAAGTGACTGTAGAACTACACTACCTTCTGAGAACTGAAATTCGAACTTCCAATAAAGTTGCACCTACAAAATCTGATTTTAGATATCTCCTTTGTCGTAACCACACCCCTGCCCAGCCTACCGGCACCGCCGCTCCCGCTCCCGCCCGCTCCCGCCCGCTCCCGCCCGCTCCCGCCCGCTCCCGCCCGCCCGCCCGTTCCCCATCCGTCCATCCCCCATCCGTCCATCCCCCATCCGTCCGCCCGTCCGCTCCCCCGCCGCCCGCCCTGATTTGGTTGCATTTTCCGAATGAGCGCCGGCGCGGCGTAGCTTCCGAGGAGCGCGCCGGCGGAGAAGCAATAACTTTAAAGCGGAGGGTGTGGCGGCGCGAGGGGCGGAGGGCGAGGCGCAATCCGCTGATGACAAACCAGGGGCGCCCCTCGCCCCTCGCCGCCTATGAATACATGGCCGCATTAGCAGCCACTCGCCCCGGGGGCGGCGCCGGCGCCGACGCGGGCATTGCGACCGCACCGGCTGCCACTCTAGGACGGGGCAGCATCTCCAAATCCTGTTGGAGACTGATGTATTTGGCATGTTAGGGACGGATGAATCCGACTTTTGCCAGCCAGCGGCGTTCCCACGCCTGGCCCCTGTTTTACGTTTTCGCTACGGAGTAAAAAGAAAGTTCTGTAATGCTGCGCGAAACAATGGCGAATTATTGGCAGAAAAACTCTTTATTACGGGGCCCTGGTAACGAGAAAGGGGATAAATACAGTTGCTAAATTTAGAAAAAAAATCCTCTAACACTGGTTCTGGTGCAGCCAGAATCCATGTTTTGTGGGCCGTTAATACCGAAAAATCGAATGACGGCAAAACGTCCTCCGCTGGAGAACAGCGCTAGCGACTAAACCATTCAGCCGATTATCTCCGGCATTGATGTTCCCCGATGGATCTGGATGATGTAGTGGCTCCTTGAATTTGAAATCGATATTTTAATTTTAGGGGGTACTTTCAAAGAAACCACTGGGGCATTTTCAATTTTTTCAAAGAAATGGATCCATCGTTTTTTATTAAAATTTCTTGGATAGTGTAAAGGACATTTAAGAGAATGGTGCAATTCTCATGTTCGTTAAAAACCCCAATTTTTCCAAATCGGCAAAAATTCAAAATTTTTTGGACGTCTTCCTACAACTATTATTATGAAGATAGAGATTTTTCCCTTAATCAAATCTATTGCTTAAAGATATAATTTAACCCTTTCAGTCCTGAATTAATTTGTGAAAGAAAAAAATGTTTTTTTTGTTTTATACGATATATTATGATACTGAATAAGCAATGAAAGAAAAAGAAACGAGTTCGAATATATAATTTTGGAAATTTTGGTCTTGGTACTTCTAAGTACCGTCAGGAGCTGTGGGTAGGCAAATAAAAATGACTTTTTATTTTAATATTTGTTTATTTTTTATACTTGATGATATTCTGAAAAACAATTTTTACTTTCATTGCAACAAAGGAAAACTTGGCAAAATGAACATTTAGAATGAGGTCTTGATTGAATTTTTTTAATTGCACATAATTCACACCTTCCTCTTTGAGAGACAAAAAGAGGCCAATGGGCACCAGTATTGTGTTTTCTGATATCTTTAGAAACCGAGAATCCTCCTTTCTTCAGGTGATTTGACACGGGAGACGGAGAATTCGATGACGATGGTGATGATGATGGTCTACCCCTCTTTTTGTTTGGAGTGCTTCCATTCGCAATTAGGCCCATTGCTAATTTTCTTCTATAATCTAAAAGGGACAATTCCTCATTTATGTCTTAGTAAATGACGAAGGAATTTACAAATGCAATTTCAATCAGAGCAAAAAATAGTCTGTGCCACCATTTTTTGACTTTCTGTCTCTGTCATAAACATGTCTCTGTCCCTGTCATTTGTCTGATCATCATTATCATCAGAGCTGCACCCCTCGGGGTGTCTACATCAGATGGTATTTCTTCCAAAAGAAATGTTATTTCATCTTCTGTCAATATAGGCAGCGGCATTTTACACCTACAGATATAACCGTAAATATTTACACCAGAAAAAGATGCGTTATTTTTAGCAAAATGTTTGTATTTGAATGCGCCAGAGTCCTGACGGTACTTTCTAGTTCCAAAAAGTAAATTTATAAAATAAACAATACCTATGAAAAAAAATTATGTAAATTATTTTCTAGATTACATACCCGAGAACAGAGAATAAAATAAAAAATAAAATAAGCAATTGCGATAAGAATTAAAAACTGAAAATGGTGATTCAATAAAGTCTTGAATCGACGTTTAGAGAACACGACTTTTCAATGATGCCTATCGACATATTCTACTTTCAAGCAAAGAGGAAATTAAATGTTTCGCATCAAGTTTATCTTGGAACAACTAATAACATTCCCAGGTATTGTTAATTCTCAGAATACGCTCGATTCCAGGCAGTGTACCCATTATTGTGGCGCTTAAACATAGTGGTACCTACAAGTACCGTGAGGGCATAAAGGGTTAAAATAAGGTCACGTACAATTTTTTGAAAATTTCAGCATTTTTCTTGTAATTTTACGTGAAAATACGAGCGAGAGAGTACGTGCTGCTTTATCGCCACTAGTCTTATTTATTGTCCATCCCTGGGGTAAGGGAGACAAATAGCGAGCATGACGTTCACATCAACGTTTCGAGCATACTTGACGTGTTCCCATCTCATTAACTAACACCCTTTTCTTTCGTTACGCAGGTATAGAAACTGATGGGATTGAATTAGAAAGCTACAGCTCTATTTTCTTTACACGACAGGGAATCGAACATGGAATCGCTCCGCAGAAAGCACTCTCTCCGTGTCGGAGGGATAAGACTGGAGATTAGTTGGAAAATGAATTTCTAAAAAATGAAAAACCGTCTTTGAAATACAAACGAAGTACAATAAACCTTCCTAACACGAATTCCAAGGGACTGAAAAAATCGATATTCTTGTTATAAAACTTCGTATATATATATATATATATATATATATATATATATATATATATATACACACGAATATCCTCAATACTGCGTTTCTTTGGCGGGACCCAAATTTTGTTTCTTTGACGACGAATTTCATGTTAAATGAGTTCTTGCGAACGTAGGTTTACTGTATTAGTGTATTTAAAAATTTTAAAACTGTAGTTTCCCTCGTTAACACGAAGCCCAAGAACCTAAAATAGTCGTTGTTCATGTTATAAAAAATTCGTGCCATCCGAATATAGTATATTATTATATATATAGTATATTATTATATAGTATATTATTATATCTTTATAGTATATCTGTATTACTCTATTTCCTTACGGGAGCCCAAACTTTGTTCGTCTTACGGCGAAATTTCTTAATTCGTCTTAAGCGAATTCGTGGTAACGAAGACTTATCGTATTTTTTTCTCATTAAGTATGTTAAACCATTGTTCATTACACGAACAAGATAGAGGTTTCTTGCCGAGACCGGTAGTTCGAGCCAAAGAATAATCGAGATCGTGCAAGAAACCATAATTTCGCCCAGAAAACATACCAGGAAAATCTAGATTTGGCGGAGGAGCTCCTTGCCGCCTCGCGACTGCGCTGGGGCCACCGGGCGTTGTCGGCGCTGTAGGCGCGGAGCGGCGCGGCGGCGGCGGCGGGGGTGGGGGCGGGGAGCTGGGCGCGGGCGGACGCTCTGTATTGATCGTGGCCCGGCCGCCGAGGCAGGTAGGGCAGCGCGGGTGCGCCCCGCCCCGCCCCGCCCCGCAAGAGCTCTCCCTGCGCTCGAGTGCGCCCCGCCCCGCCCTGCAGGGTCCAGAGGGGCTGCGTGGGCGTGTTCGAGAGCAGACCGAGCGAAGGATCACTGCGACAGGAGGGCGAGGCGCAAGAAGGGAACTCGACATGGAGTTGCAGTGGGTGATGTTCTGGCCGCAGACTTAAAGCTGATACCGGCTGGGATGGTTCAGGCAACCGCTTGCCGGGGTAGCGACTCTGACAGAGGGGTTCTAAGGTTCGAGTTCCGTCGGGGTCGAGTTTCTAGCTAGACAGCTAGGTCGAATGCAGACGCTGCGTGGACGAGAGTTCTAGCGATCTGATGCTCTGAGCTTTGGGTTTTTCGTGCTTTCTCCGTTCAACACCAGGCCAATGTCGAAGCATTACTTTACAAAAGGGCCACGGACGAATTCTAACGCTGCCTGGACGAGAGTTCTAGCGACCTACTGCTCTGGTCAGTAGTTCTTCGTGATTTCTCCGATCAACACCAGGCGAATATCCAAGCATTACCCTAACAAAAGGGACATGGACCGCGCGCGATATTACCTTCCTCTTCCTTGAACAATCTTTACCTCTTACTTTCACACATACAAACATGCAATACTCATGTCTAGCGACCAGTCGACAGCTTTGAGATTGTTCGTTGCTCGGCTGAGGCGGTTCCCCGTTGGGGGAGATACCTTGACGTCAGAAGTTCGGCGTCAGATCATCCCAACCAGTGGAGGAGTCACACTGCCACCTCCAGGGATAAATGCATTCACTGCACTAACAGGACTAATTAACACTCGGAGACAATGCTTACTGAGAAAAATGTTGTAGTGCAACGTGCGAAACATGTTTAGTAAGCTATCATATATTTAGTACAATTATCGGTATGATTCACTAAACATTATTTAGTTTCGTTTAGTAAATTGGTCAGTTGAAAATCGTAAGTGAATGAACAAAGAGAATTGTCCGTGGTACTACACTTGTTTTGAAGATAAAATCGTTCGGTGAGATATACGTTTCATGTCGTCACACTTTCTAAAGACTGCTTAGTAAGCGCTCGTTCTCAGAAATCTGATCAACTCAAATGGTTATAGATCGTATGTAAACTGTGAGAAATCAACGCTGTATATAGTATTAAAATATTATAAACGAGGTTTTTAGAATTTTATTGATTATAAATAATTATATGTTGTATTCTAAACTAATGGTAGAAATATAATCGATAGTCTGCTCCGTAGCTGTTCTGCTTGGCTAGGGTTTGTCAGATAGCAGAGGTTAAGGAAGTACGATCCCAAGGGACCGTTTGATGGGTGACTACTCAGTAACCCCAGTTGTCACCTGGCTGAGGGGATAGAATAAAATATTCCCTTTCTGCATAATAGAGATTACTCAGCAGCAATTTACGAAAAGCAACAATTCGTCTAGTAGATATTACTCGATGTAATAGTCAACGCAACTCGTTTAGTTATCTCCACCAAATGCAATTCGTCATGGGTTATGACATGTTTAGGTGGATATTTCTATACGTTCATTGGTGTGTTTAACTAACCAGCAGTTTCTTGAACGTGACTATGCACTTTGGTTTTCCAAAATATACTATACCGTATAGTGGAATGTACTACGTGATTAATTGCATGAACTAAACATTTCTCTCCGTAAGCATTAGTGTTACATTGCTTCCTCCACCTCACGTCATTGCATTAACATCCATGATTCTGTTTTCATTTCCCTGAAATTTCTGATTCATTAATTGAATTATTAAATGTGTTTCATTGATTAATTTTTTTATTAGGGGTCGAACAATACTAGGAATCTTCGATAACTTCAAATTTTAATGCACTTTTAAGGCAGTGATTGTTTTTATGAATTATGAACAATTCCTTGCAATTGTCACTAACGAAAATTATGAAAATAATGGGCTTTAACGTATTTTATATTATTTTACGATCACGATTAGATTACGATTATATAACGATTATTTTACAGTTTCTTTCTTTCTATCATATACGTTTTTTTACGTTATTCTTTAACGTTTAACCTTCTTATATAACCTTCTCGTATGCAGAGCGCAAGCCATGAACTGAACTGTTCATTGGCAGTCTCCCGCAATTATGGAGAAGAAAATGAAGTCGTACATCACTTCAGTATTTCATTTGGAAGAAATGAGAATTCTGTTGCATTTTGATACTTGAAGTACTACAATAAGACACAAATATGCTTGGGATAAATGACTTGTTATGAAAGCAAACTTCAATGGACCGTTCGCGTTTTTAGAAATTAGCAAAGTTGTAGAAGTGAAAAATAATACATCCTCCAAATCGAAAATTACTCAGAGTTTTTCGTCATATTCGAAGTTCATTATTCTTCATACAGTGATTTATTTGTTGGTTACTGCTCACGCACTATGCACAATGCTACGATGTGCTCGAAAGTTACTTTATGATATTGATTCAGCCCAAAATGTGATCACAATGACATTTGAAAACGTGAAGACTTTTGAAATCATCCACTGACAACGCTTCAAGTGTGCGCGTTCTCGTAACGATGTCTTAATACTTTGGCGTGCGGAATAGTTTTTTGATTTGTAATCATGAATGAGATTTATTTTAACTGCTCAATCACAAACTAATTGTGCATTCCATTTTAATGCAGAACCCTACTCTCGCCTTGGCGTAATTTCGCCCCGCTCGTCACGAGGTGGGGAGTGGCGCAGAGCGAGATGTGCGGCGAGGCGAGGGGGCGACGCGTGCCTGGCCGTGCGTGAGGGCGGCGCGTGCCGTGCCGTGCTCGAGCTGCGTGTTACGCCATCGGGCGGGCGGGCGGGCGGGCGAGCGCCGCGCGGGCGGCCTATCGCGCAGGGGATCTACCAGCGCCCCCCCCCCGCCCACTCGGCCACCGATCGGCGGTCCGTAATGAATTCCCTGTAGCTCCCTTCTGACGACTCGTCTAAGCGTACTGTTGGGGTTTCCTTAGACATTATGTTCTATTTTCTTTCCGCCCCCTTTCTCACTCCTCTTGTATCTCTCTCTCTCTCTCTCCTGCCCCTCTCCTGCCTCTCTCTCCTGTCTCTCTCGTGTCTCTCTCCTGTTTCTCTCTCTTACACACATATACACCCACACACATTTTCTCTCACTTTTTCATTCCGTCTCTCTTTGCCTTTTCCTATCACTTTCTTTCCTCCCTCTTTCTTTCCCTCTCTTTCTCTATTTCCCACTCTTTCTTTACCTCTCTATTTCTTTCTTTACATCTGTATTTTCCCTCCCTCCACTTTTCACTCTATTTCCCCTTCTCTTTCTATCTAACTCCTTATTTCCCCATCCACCTCACTGCCTCTTTCCCTGTCTTCCCCTCCCAATCGACCTCCTCCTTGCCACTCCCCCCTCCCTCACTCCATCACACCCTCTTTCCTCCTGATTTCCTCACATTATTCGTATTGTTACTGCTACGAGTTTTGTATCTACCAAAATTTGAAATTATCTTGTCTTTCATCTTACTAAATTAAACAAATAATTGTGTACATTGTGTGCGTAAACTGAGCATTCAATACATGGGAGAAATACCCATCCATGTAGAGAAATATCCATTAAAAATATATTTCCCATCTCACAAATTTCCGAATGTCGAAGCATCGTGGGCTACGTGTCTGCTCTGCCGCGGAGACAGGTTTATCAATTGGCGAGGCGAGCACATCGACGGCGCAGCGCTCGTAAACGTCGCTCCTGCGTCGTCTCGCTCCTCCGCTCCCTCGCAAGTAGACGAGCGATTTCTTTTCCACGTCCACGAACGGGCTTTCCCGCATCTGATTTACAAGCATCTACGTTTTAGTTTAAATTCACGAAACAACAAAAAATTCATAGGAACAAATGGGTTGCGATATATGATTCTTTTCTAACGACCGATATAGTATGTTAAAGCCATAACTTTCGACTCCCTGAAACACGTTCATAAACTCGAGGTACAATATTTGTGAAAGGTTTTCCTTTATGTTTGTTTTCTTTTTGTTTACTTTTTTGGGGGGGGATATGTCAATTGATTGATTGATTAGTGATTTCGGACGCGTCAACTGCTAAGATCATTAGTCCGATAGATGAGTGTAGTGCATGATTTATCGCGGGAGATGGTGGGGATCGCGCTGGCTGACGAGATCCTAGGTCCTGGGTTCACTTGCGGGGATTTTCCTCAACCAGATATCTCCACCAGCGAGGTACCGCTCCGGTTGGGACAAGCTCTATGCTCCCGATTTGTCTCCCGACAAATATGGTAGTGTAGTGCATGTATGTGTAAATGTGTTTAAGGAGTGAAGATAGGTCAAGAAAGAAGAAGGAAAGGTCTCTCGCATTCTATAGCTCGTTTATTAAGATAGTACTCTGGCATTCGCCTGGTGTTGATCGGAGAAATCGGGTAAATCTACCGATCAGAGCAGCCGACCGCTAAAATTTCCGTTCAGATTCCGTTCAGGTCGACCTGTCTATGAAGCTGGTGTCGGAAATCTGCCACCGTTGGGTGGCGACCGTTGGATCTTTCGATCAGAGGCACTGCGCTGAGCCACCTTTGCCGGTTGGAGGCTTCTCGAGATGTTGTGGTTTTCTTTCAAAGATATTTGAAGTACATTGCTCCTTCTTGTTGTAGGCGTTTTAATCGGTTTTCCCTGCTATTCCAAAATCCTCATTGCATTTCCATTCATCTTTGTCTCTTCCTCTTCTTTTTGACTCCACATTTTTTCTCCTCTCTTCCTTCTTCGATTTTTCTCTTCCTCTTCCTCGGTTTGACGCTATCTCTGCTTTTCGTTTCTTTTCTGCTCCTCCTCTAATTGCACTTCTACACAAATTTCCGCGGCTTTCTGATTAATTATCGGAATGATGCCCTGCGGAGTCAGATATTAAACTTCGTGTGCCCGTATCAAAGGTCATTCGTTGAAAAATTCCGCCTCAGAAACCCCGCTGCCGAGAACCGTTTTGAATATCTGCACACTGCTTCGATGCTATCGCCAAGCCCGTCACCAATATACCTGTTACAGGCCCACCCTCTATGATCACGCCGTCCACCCTCATACGACCAAGCCCACCTCAGCAACGCCCATCACAGGCATGCCCACCACATCCAAGCTCCCCACCACCAACCCTGGCACCATCGTGTTTGCAAGCTCCACTGTCGCCACCTCTCCCGTCTCCACTGGCCACCCACCGCCGCCACCCGCACGGCCTGCGCCGCCAACGCTGCCGCGCCGCGTCGCCAAGGGTCACCTTCCTCCTCCGCCCGCCCGCCCGCGCGCGCGCGCGGCCACAATGGGGGCGTCGCCGCCTGGCGGAGGGCGGCGCGCAGCTGGCGCGACAGGTGCGGGCGTCGCGCGCGGCGACGGATGGCGCCGGGGCGCCGCCGACGCCGCCAGCGCGGATTCCAGGGCGCGGCACAGCGGCGCGGGCGTCGCGACGAGGCGCCGATTTAGAACGCCCGCCTCCCCGCCGCCGCCACCGATGGCGCGCAGCTGCCGCCGCGGCCGCCGCCAGAGGGCACGCGCCCTCGCCCCGCGGGCGGAGGCGGCGGAGATGGCACCCACGGGCGGCACGCGGCACGCGCGCGCTCACGCGGCGATTCCGGGAGTTCCCCAGGGACCGGTTTCGGTGCTTTTTCTGTTGGGTGACTAATTCTCTTACGGTGGTACTTAGGGGGTGGAGATGATAACGTAATACGTGGGATGATAACGAATGTTTTGAAGAAATGTTTATTTTAATTAAAACGAAAATTGACCTTTAAAATGTTTGTTACATTAGTGCAATTCAAGGTCGCCTTTATTTGGGATTGAAAATGAGGTTTTAAGTAGAATTCGAAGTGTGATTACTAATTGCAGAGAAAATATTATTTCAAGTTTCTTTTTAATCAGAAAGGTGTTAACGTTGTCTTGTTGCCAATTCACAATGAAGTACCGGGCCTTGTGTAAAGTTTAAAACTCAAGGATCTGAAGAGGAAAATTCAATAATATCTTTCACTTGAATTAATAATTTTCTTTGGTGTTCGTTAACTTGTTTCCATTCCTGTACTTATATGAAGACTTCGGGGCAATAACATGCTATGCCACTATACGCAAGTTTTGAGAAAATAGAAAATAAATTTTTAGACATTGCTTTCTTCACATTGGGATAAAGAACATTAATTTATGAGTTACACTGCCATCTTGCGGTGACTGTTAAAAATAAAAACACAAAATTTAGATTAATTTGTGGGGCGTCGAAATACGCTAATATCTCAATTTCATCAGAAATGTGGCATAGTATGTTATTGCCCCAGTATCTTCATATTATTAATTGAGATTCATCTCATTTATATCGTCTTACAATGAATAATTAAACGCAGTACTTGAAAAAGAGTCACTAAACAACTGACACGAACTAAATGTTTAAAATATTAATTTAATGTCCTTAAAATGCATATGTTCACATGTTCTGTTATATTTCAAATTCTTCTTTGATTTGAATATAAAAATCTCATTAAGTGCTTAATCAGTCGGCCAAAATGTTTTTATTCAATTGCTGGACTTCTGCTGTTGGGACGACAACAGCATTAAAACGAAAAGAATAGAATAATTGTCTTAATAAAATTTCATTATTTTGTGAACAAAGGTCGAATGCGAATTTTCAGATGCAAATGATTTGTGTTTTCCTGTAGATTTTGAAATAAGCTTACAAAAAACTAAGATATCAAAGGTATTTTTAAATATACAAAATGCTCTTTTCGTGACCAAACTTACATTTGAAATTGCGTGAACTGTTAGTATTTCATAACGGAAAAAATAATGTCCAATGATTAACTTCTGGGAAGAACAGACAGTTCCTTTAAATGAATATCGGTAATATTTGGAATTACTCTGTACATTTTGGGTGGTTCTAGTAATTGAAATCATTTGTATCGCAAAAGAATTTGTATCACCTAAAGATACGAGTGGAAAAATATATCTTGATCAGATCTTACATGTCATTCTGAGTGCGCTGCTGTGGGATTGTCAATTCGGTGGATACTTTTCGAATGGAGACTTCTGAAAAGTTGCAAATGAACACTACTAAATAATCTAAATCTCGAACACGACTTCAAGGAAAGCACTAAGTTGCTGAAGTAATTGCAGACCACTGCCTTGTCGAGAATTATAGAGAGCGATTCCTCCCATCAATTGCAGGCGGATTTCAGAGCAGTACACTGTCAGAAATTTCCGCATTACTTTAATATAAATTACATCAAAGAAATTATCATGAACGCTCATTGAATTTAATGTACTCATGTACGTAATGATACAATAGGATAAGCTTTATGGTCACATCTGGAAGGAACGAAGGAATGGATGAATTAATGATCTTGATGGACTGGAGTTTATGAATGTGCGATATGAATGATTTGAGGCAGGGGAAAAGGGATAACCTCTACATTAATCTACATTAGATTTAATGAAATTTTTGACAGTGTACTTTAAACAGTTGTCTACTGAATCCGCGCGTTCTTTCCCATCCTGACATCGCCCCCTTCCTTGCGGATAAACATGGATCGATTTCCCCTCCCCACTGTACTCATTCGTCTATGTTCTCATCAACTCCGTCAATATGTGGATGTGTGGCCAAAGCTTGCATTGGGCAAAGAAGAATGATAGGTTGCGAACAAATTGTTCTACAGTAAAGCGCATTATCTAATGTGCTTTAATCTCTTCTAATCAGGGAATGAATCAAAACGAAGAACACGAGACTGAGCGTAATTGTACCACTTGAAACGAATTCTCCTTTTAAGTCAGAACTGAGCCGTAACCGTGCATAAGAGTCGTCTGAAGGCACGTTTTAATCTCAGTCGAACAATCGTCACTGCTTCCTCCACGGACTGTGGCGCATCAATTTAGTGGTCGAATTTGACTGGTCCTTGCACTGGTCCCTGCACTGGTCCTTGTTGTTGCACCTGGTACTCTCTTATTAGCGAAATGAAACTCAGGATTGGCGCTTTTCACAGATGAATTGATTTTGCAGATAGGAGTTCCCCAGGGATCTCTTTTCATTCTTTATAATCACTGGCATGAACTGCGTCATCGATTTTTCACACTGTTAAAAATGCAATGAGATTGGTCATTGTTTATGCCCTCGATTTGGGGTTCCGTTACCTGACATGATTCCAGTACTTCACTCGATCCTGTAGAGCCGTACGGCCGCAGAAAGTACTTTTCATTATCGGCTGAGTCAGCTGATTAATTCCGAACCAGTTCCCCGTCCAAGTGATCCGCACCGGACACCTCTTGGAAGTGGACGTGGGCGTAACCAGTCGCCCTGGCTGTCGGTGGGGCCGGTGGCGGCGCGTCGGCGGAAACCGTAGGAGCTGCGTCGCGGCGCGGCGCGGCGCGGCGCGGCGCGGCGCGGAGTGGAGCGCGCCGCTTTTAGCGCTGCGCCACATGGCGACCACGCGGCGACGGCGGCGGCGGCGGCGGCGGCGCTGCGTCGCTGGCGGCACGGCGCCGCGCCCCTCCCCTCTCCCCTCCCCACGCCACGCCTCGCACGTGCGCCTCACAGCGCACCACGCACCGGGCTGCCCGGCCGCGATGCCAGAACCCTTGCTCTCTCGCCAGCAAATCCCACGACCGGACGCGTCGGGTCAGTCAAGAGATCGGTTCAAGTTGCCCAACTGCGTAGAAAAGAATACCTTGCGCTGCGCATGCGCTAACGCTTTTATGGAGAGCTCAGCCAAGGGCTACAGCTTCCCGCCCGTAGTTGGACATGGTGTCGCCATTCGTTTGGCGTCAGTGACAGATGACCATAGATCGCTTTTCAATCACAAGCATTGGGTCCCAGTCGCGTTGCATCTTTTGACTCTTACTTACTAACCAATCACGTAGCCTCGGAAGACAATCCTCCGGCTTTAATGTCATTTTTCTATGCAGTACGTCTGTAGAAAGCAGTGTCTATTATTGTGATGTTATCGAAATCGACGAACTTTGACATAGTAAAAATGGTATTGCTTTACGATGATATTATTGAAAAAAGTTTAAGGAAATACAAAAATATCGAATGGAATGTGGGCAGGTCGGAAGATGAGCAAACATTGAATAATTGAAAAGACACCTTGAAGAAACCTTACAATATTTTGTAGATATTGACGACTTGTATGAAGGAAAAGGCAAGCTTTTAACTCAGAAGTCAAAGAAATGTTTAGCAATGCAAGTGCGCTTTAGTTATTTAACACACCATTTTTTAATATACAGGAGTTTATTTGTTAGGAAAAGGCTGTCTCCATCCAAGAAATTTCTCACCATCTATTACAAGGAAATAAATAAGGATGAAACGCTATTTTTAAATAAAAACTAAAATTCTAAAAAAGACTAGAAGAACCAAATAGTAAAATGCCTTGAAGGCGGCGCTTGGGTCGCAAGGCATAGGAGAGACGTCCCCTAGCAACTTGTCGTCTTCGCTGGGAACGATTATCCTTAACGAGTTAGCGTCATCTGTCACATTACAACTCCAATACAGAACGCGGGGCGACACCACACGGAATGAACGAGGGGAAGTTTTCGCCGGCTGCCCGTACGCAGTGCGTGGTCGTGGATGGGGGATGGCACAGATGGTTGGTTGGTTGTCAGTGATTCCGGACGCGTCAACTATGAGGTCATTAATACCGTAAGTGTAGTGCGCGCTTTTCCTCGGGATATGGCGGTTATCTTCCCCCGCTGGATGGCGAGATCCAGCATCGACCTACCGTCCGCTACCGGGGTTTCCTTGAACCAGGTATCTCCCACCAGCGGGGCACCGCCCCAGCCGGGACAAGCTCTAGGTCCCCGACCGGTCTCCCGGCGTGTGTGGTAGTGTAGTGCATGTTAGTGCGTGTGTAAGGGGTGAGGATAGGACAAGGAAGAGGAAGGAAAGATCGCGCGCGGTCCGTGGCCCGTTTGTTAGGGTACTGCTCCGGCATTCGCCTGGTGTTGATCGGAGAAACCACGGAAATCTACCGATCAGAGAAGCCGACCCCAGAATTCTCCTCGAGACAGCAACTGAAATCGACCTCCTGGAAAAGCTAGTGTTGAAAGTCCTGCCGCCGCCGTCGGGATTCGAGCGTAGGACCTCCCGGTGAGAGGCACTGCAGTGACATCAGTTGATGCCCTGAGCCACGTCTCTCGGTATGGCGCAGCTGTCAATCAAAATTGTAGCGTTGGCGCCGTGGACGGTTCATCCACACTTCCAAAGCCTTTGTCCGGCGGCGAGGGTGCGAGTCGGGGTTTAATTACGGCTTCGCCACGGCGGCGTCGCGGAGTTTGCCACCGAGAGGCGCGGGGCGGCGCGCGCGGAGGCACCTGGCGTAAAGTGGCGGAGCGGGAGGTCTAATTGCATCCACTTTCTTCGCGCGGCGCCGCCCCCTTTCATCCGCCGCTGGGCAGGCGGCCAGCGCCTCGCTCCTCGCGCCGCGCCCGGCCCCGGCGACGATCTAGCGGCGCGGCGCGGCGCGGCGGTGGCTCGGAACGGGCTATTAGCGGCTGTCAGCGGCGGCGGCGGGGGCGGTGGGAGCGGTGGCGATAGCGTTAGAGGTGACGGTGGTAATGCAGGTGCTGGCAGTGGAGGTGGTGGAGGGGGTGGTGGCGGGGGAGCAGGGGTAGGGGCGGAGGTGGTTGAGATGGTGGAAGAGGCAGCGTTAGAGGTAACGTCGGCGATGGCGATAATGTTGGAGGTGACGGTGGACGTGGCTGTGACGGTGAGGACCTCTTCCCGGCTCAAGTCAGGGCCTAGCCCACACCTGCCCTTTCCCGCCGCGCGCCTCACCTCACCTCACCTCCCTGGTCTCCTCGTCCCGTCTCGTCCCAGCTTCTGGTCCCGATTCGGACGCTCTGCCACGTTTCTTCCGCTTCACTCAGCCCTCTCCCGCCCAGGCCTCACACGGGCTTCCGACTGCTCTCTCAGACCATCTACCCTCTTCTGCTTAAACCCTAAGCTGCTTTTCTAACCTCGCTCTCCCGTATTCCTCTTCCTACTTTCCGTTACCTCTGATTAATTTTCCCGTCCTCCCTCCAATCCTCTCCCACCCATGTTCCTATTCTCTCCAGTCATCGTCCCTATGCTCTCCCAACTCCGTTTCCTTCTGCATCCGCGACGAGTCCTGTTTATCCGTCCTCTAGAAATCTCACTCAGTCCATTCCCACCCCTATATCCCTACTCTCTTTTCTTTAAATCACCGTACCCTCTATAACTAGGTCTATTAACATTCTTTTCCTTTTCAAATGCTTAGGAGCTAGTTCTGGATTTAAAGCATGCGTCTTTTTCGAATCTTCCTCTTCCTTCCTATCCCATTACTTTGCTTTTATCATTAATTTCCACCCAATTTAATCCAACTCCTTTTTTTCGTCTCTCCGACAAGGTTGCCCGTGCCCCTTCCTCTTCTTTATAGACGTCAAACTGTCATCCGAGCGCACCATTTTCTTTCTTTCTAATTTTAAAACTCAACATACCCTCTAACTTCTTCAGGTTACTCAGGTTCTACTGGTTACTTTTCTTGCTTATACTTTAATCCTCCCTTACTTTTTCAACAAGAAGTAATTTTTGTCACGCCTAACCACTCAGGGTTTTTTTATCACACACTCTTTAGTGTTTTTTTTCATACCGATGTTCTCATCACTTCTCATCGCTCTCGTTTAATGTTGTGAAATTCACCAATTTACATTTACACGTGTGCATGTTTGTCATTCCCGTCTTTCCCCTTTGTACCTTTGCACCTTCTCTGATGCCGAACTGTTTTCTCTGCGCTGTGAGGCTATCACAGGGCTGTTGGGGTCAACACCCGTTAATGTAAAAATAGATTAAGTTTAGATACAACGATTTTTTTTTCTAGTAAAATCATCCCAAAGATTTTCACTGCGTTATGCATTGTAGAGCCTGTTATCATGAATGGTTCCATCCCCCCCGTTCTAGAGCAGCCTAGCAAACTGCCGAAATCAACAATACGGGAGTGTCAGGTGTAGATCGCCCGAGAAATGAAAATATAGCCTGCAGCCATATTAAGGTTTTAGTTTTGACCCTCGAGACCTTGCGCGTTGGACACCCCTGGGCGATCATCTCGCGCGAGGCCTCGCTCTGTTTCGCTCAGGGCCCCTCCCACTCCGCCCCGTGACTCGAGAGGCGGCGCCGATGTTGCGGGCGCCGTCGCGCCCTCTGAGGTGCGAGAACAAGCGGCACTAAAAATTCCTCCGCGGCGGTGGCGGCAGCGCGCCGGTCGGGTGGGCGGCGAGGAGGTGGAGACTGCGGTGTGGGTGAAGTGACAGGGCTGCAGCAGTACGTGATCTTGATGGCTGAGGGTACAATGGTTGTGACGGTTCTGGCGAATCGCCGTTGGCTCTTGCGTCAGATTTCGCCACGTTCATATGAGAAGGTTTTGAATAGGGTTATTGGTGGTTCAGAACGCATCAACTGCTATAGTTAGTCCCGTAAGTGTAGTTCATATTATAACCAGGATGTGGATTTTTCTACCCCCCCCCCAGCCTATGGTTTGCCCGTCCCGGTTTCTGGACGTTCTATAAATGACTCAATATAAATTCAAGGAGGCCAGAACTAAAAGCAATATTTCCATTAGAACACGATTTTGAATAGAAAAACTTAATAAAAGTAAATGAATTTAAAACATATTTGGAAACTGAACTTCACAAAAATTCTTGAGAGACATTGGAATACAAATAAATCGCGTTTGTATTTCTTTATTTATTGTTTCTGTGTAGTTGTAGCGTATTCGAGGCATGGGTCCTGCAAAAACACGGCCTTAGCTCTGTGGCAACTGCGTCGGTAGCAATGACGGGGTGGGCAGCTGCAGAACGTTGCGGCTATCCGTCGGTGTTGGTGGCGGTGGTGGTGACAGTGATAGTGACGGAGGGGGTGGAGGCGAGGGCGGTTGTGGGGCTGGGGGCGGCGAAACCGGGGGCGGTGGCGATGGCAGTGACGGAAGCGGTGGCGGCGGGGGTGGCGATGACGGTGGCAGTGGCGGAGGGGGTGGCGACGGGGACGGGGCGGTGGTGGGGCGGAGGCGGCGTGGGCGGCGTGGCCGCGGCGCGCGCGTCCTCGCACCAACCCGGCCACGGCCGCCCTGCCCACTTGCTCACCTGCGCACAGCTCACCGCTCCCTCTCGCGCGAGGCGCTGACGACGTTGCCAGGCGATCGGACCCGTGTCACAATAGCCACTGAACAGGGCCGCTTTTGGGTACTGTGGGATTCCCAAGCGCAAAATCGTGTTCATGTCTCCATCCGAAAAAGTCCTCTAGTTTTACCAATAAAAAAATAATTATATTAAAATAACTTTTTTGCAAGTGTATATGAAAATTAACGAATTCCTTATACAATGATCATTCTTTTATTCAAATACAGAAGTTAATTGTTTTATATCAACACAACAGATTATTTTACTACTACTACTAACATATTTTATGAGGAAGCCAGCGTTGTGTGATGATGTGGAAAAGTGAATACTTATTAAATAACTAAGCTTTAGATAAGAAAGAAGAATGGACTGCCAGTACAAGCAGCACCGCCGTTGATTTATCTACATCTTTAATAGGTTTTTACTTTAATAGGTTTAATAGATATGTACAAAAGCTATTATTTGTCTTCCAAAAATAATTTATCTTAATTATATCTTTTATAATCTATATCATAACAATTTTTCAAATGACATTTTTGTTGTTGCTTATGTTATCTTCCACGATTGGCGTCCCCGAGTTTTAAAATTCTAATCATTGTGACCCCTGCGATTAAGAGCACGCGCCCCTCACTGAATGTGCGCCATCTACTCGGGCTGCGATAAAACTTTCTAATGTGTTTAGACTTATGCACGTTATCTGGAACTCAAGATGACTGCAATAATCTGAAAATGAATACGAAGCTTCACTGTTTTCTATATTACTCGCAGTATGATGTACATCGAGCGATCCGTTTAAATATCAAAATAAGGTGCTTCGGCTCTTTAGCCGAAATCGTAGTGGAAAGTTGTGTGATGCCTGACTGCCAGCGGACATACCGACAATCCGTTTTTATTCACACGACTCGCAAAAATATTGGAGATTTTAATTGCTTCATTTCATGCAGAAAATTGTTAAAAATTATATTTTGTTACCCATTACATTTATTATTTAGTACGCGTTCTAAGTATCTCAACGAACGTTTAACTTTGACTTGTATAAAATACTTGTAATAATTTTTAGATACTTTAAACATATTTTCCTTAAATCGCTGACGTGACTCGTTCGTTTGCAAATATTTAAAACATCTCTGGTGTACGTTACAAAACCTCTTACTCTGTCATCGTAGTCATCTGTTTGACGCGTAACACGCAAAACACCTAGTCACGCGTTTGCACATCTTTCGTAAATTTCTGAGAAATAGAGAGGAAGGAAACCTGGATGACTCAAAGGATTTTCACACTCTATACATTCGTTAAATTAAGTATAATGGAAGTTTTATTAGAATTACCATTTTTATTAACATCTGCACTTTTTACCGTGCAATTCCAATCTGAATGAATTGTGAAATATCTTGAGGTAGCCAGTTTGTGAGAAGTCGTCTGAATTTAGACTGAACGTTAAGGTTTCAGCGCCCTCTTACTGCCAGTTCATGTTTCTCGTACTCCGTAGCCATCCCATTATTTCAAAATGTCACTTCGGCCATACATGTATCTGCACTGGGTAGTGTAATTCCAAATGTGTGCCAAAGACGAGTCATATCCATTATTCTAGGATGGGACATTCGAATTCTCATGTTCCTCATATCGTTGCAAAACCCTTCCAACTGTCTTAACAAAACTAAAGCTCTGTATTTTCATTCTTCCACGACTCCTCAGTGACCCTTTAAATGAAATATTTTCAGAATACCTTTATTATTCTTGCTTCATTCTTAAGGTTTCAAGAATTTTATCCTTCTATTTCTTAATTTATGAAGATTAAGAAAAATTCTTAACCATAAAAGATATATTATCTGGCTTAATGGCAGGAACGTATTGTATATCTCAAAATAGGATAATAATAATAGTCTTTACTGTTTTCTTTCCTTTACAAGTAGTCTGAATCTACTTTTCACAGGAGCAATATAATAATAATAATAATAATAATAATAATAATAATAATAATGCAATTATTATTATTATTTCTAACGTCCTGTAGCTTGGATAAGTGTACATTGCCCTTCCCAAAAGATGACCTGCATAGCTGGGAATTTCTTAATTAGCAACAAATGGGATTCCATCGTTTTCTTCCTATATATATTCGTCCTTAAAGGGCACAACAATGGAGTAAGTCATCTATATCCATTACCTGTATCGTTCACAAACTGAAGGAATATAGAATTTCTATTGGAGTAGGATATGTCAGAGGATTTAATTTCTCTGAGCACCTGCAAGATAGGTTTCATCTGCCGTAAGCAATTTATGCACAATGGAGGATTCTCAGTCTGTCAAAATATGCAACCGGTTTGAACACGCCTGCTTTCTTCATCCTGCTTTGGAAGCTGGTGTGTGGGTGGAAACAATTGTGCAACTGCCGCATTTTGCACTTCGACGCGGTGTGCCCGTCAAACGGGGATCGAAATGATATTATTACAGCCACTTATAACAATATTTCCCGGCAGTTATATTGCTCCCTCCTTTTCTGGGATTGCGTCGACCGAAGGATCTAGGAATCTCAAACGTATCGGCACAGGATGTGTGCAGAGCTCGGAAGGGTTGTGAATATTTTGTTTTCTAGACTCGGAGAAGTAGCAATACTTTGCCAGGCCTTTTGGGGAAAGACAAAATTAGAAATGTGATGAAGATGGATTGGAGGCTTTTGGGAAAAGAGAGATGGTGAAAAATGAACGTTCACCCAATGTCTTTGAATGATCTATGAAAGATATAAAATTCAAACTAAAAATGAATGTTAAAATAAATTAAAACAATATGGCTTGTGTTTAATTTTGTTTATTTATCTAGGACCGACATCACTCTCCCACGTTTTTAGGACGAATAGTTTGATATAAACGAAATTAAAGTATATAATGATTCTTTCAGAGTGCATGAAACGATTTATGGTATGATATTAATATCGTAACATCTCATTACGAGACTTTGGAGTGTTGAACAAAAGCCTATTTAGTTCATTTAGGATGTTGCGGAAAATAATTTCAGATGTTTATGTATCATGAGAAAATAGATCTACTGAATCGTCTAATAGTGCCTAAATTGACCTAAAAGCGGTTGATGTCTATTTTAACATTTTTGCCTAAAACTGACTAAAACGAGTAATTTTCAAGAATGATCATATTTTAAATGCTAATTTTTGAAATTCGCTTTATTGAAACGCAAACAGTTTCCCTAATTTCCCGAAACACAAATACTATGCGATCGAATACGTAATGGACAGCGTACCGAAATCTCTCACCCAAGACATCGAACACAAGGAGCCCTGCAAGTCAACATAATAGGGATGTATCACGCTCGTCTCCGATCGGCTCGCACTTCTTAGGTAATTGCATCCATTCCTGGTACAGCTGCGCTGTTGGCAGGTTGAGGTTTATCGCCGCAACGCATCGTCTTCGAAATCCAGGCGAGAAAAGACACACAGGTCAGGCAAAAACCTACTCTGTCGGAAACGCGAAGCTTACAAAATGTGATAATGTGGTATTAGGTTGATTTTTTTGGGGGGGGAGGGGGGAGTGAAGAAGTTCCAGAAGTGAGCATGAGCAGTGTGACTAAATTTGTTTGCTCCTATAAATGTATGTCAGTGGAAAGTTCATTTGCAGCTTTCAAAATGATTTTAACAGAAAAGACAGCCTTACTGGAGAAAATTTGGAGAAAATATTGATTATATATTATTCTTCTAATTATGAAAGTGAATAAAATATGCTTGTAGTCTCTCTCGTCAATGGAAAATACGAAACATCCTGCTTAATAAAAATTGCCTAATTTAATCCTTTTGTGATCAGTTGTAGATGCCAGATATATAACTTTTTCATGTCTCATGTTTTTTTCTTTACCTGGTTTAGTCATTTTGTAACCTATATTTAGTGTCTAAATCATCACATTTTCATGCCTAATTGTGCCTAATTTTCTAATTTTGTTACCTATTTTAAGTGTGTAAATCATCACTTTTTTGTCTAAGATTTCCGAGATCTACTCATTAGATAAACCTATGGTTAACAAACTCGGCCTGACGACTGCGATTCATAAATCCCCATACCAAGATGCTTTACGATACTTATTTCGTGAATTAGTTTTAGGAATCCCCTTGGTCCTCGCGACCTGCCTAGTGTCTGACTTGGGCCCCTGGCAGCGTCCCGTTCCTCATAGTTGGCGCCGGTGCGCGTAATTCGGCGCGGCGTGGCGCGGCCTGCCCTGTCCCCGATGCCTGGCGGCCGTGACGTCACCGCGGCCGGTGCTGTGACCTATCGGCGATGACACGTTTAATGCCGCGACACGGTTCGCGACGCTCGGGCTGCCGCCGTGGCCCGTCGCCAGGGCGCGCCCCCACACCCACCTCCGCCTCCACCTCCACCTCCACCTCTTCCTCTGCCTGTCTCCACTTCCAACTCCCCTCCACCTCCGCCTCTACTTACACCTTCGCCTCCACCTCCACTTCCTCCTTTACCTCCGCCTCCACCTTCGTCTCCACCTTCGCCACCGTCTCCGCTTTCGGCTCCACCTTCGCTTCCGCCTCCACATTGATCTCCACCTTCCCCTCCGCCACCACTTCCGCCTTCACCTCCATCACCTCCGCCTTCACCGCCTCTATCACCACCTCCGCCTCCACCTCCCTTTCCACCTTCACCTCCGCTTCTGCCGCGTCCACTTGGAACCTGTAATATGGCATGTGCGGTTAGTGTCCCCTTCTCGTACAACGATTCGTATTTTGGTCGATAAGGTTAATGTTCGAATATGGTTAATATGCGAATTAACTGGTTAATTCACACATTAACCAGACGGATTGGATAAATCTACATAACTGACCTTGAACGAAACTTCTACCTAATGATGGCGTGAGCTTCAAGACGCTAATTTAAGGTAATTATCCGAGCAAGAGATATGTTCACTAGAATTATAATTAAAAGCATAAAATTTCATTGGAAATTATGCATCACCAATTGATGTGACTGCAGTGCCTCTGAACGGGAGATCCTAGAGTTCGAATCCCGCCGATGGCAGAATTTTCGACACTAGCTAGATCCAGTTCAGTTATCTAGAGGAAAATACAAACGGCCGATAGCTTTCCGTGGTTTCTCCGATCAACACCAGGCCAATGCCGGAGCATTACTCTAACAAAAGGGCCCCGGATCTTTCCTTCCTTTTCTTTATCCTCTCCTCACCCTTACTTTCACTTACACATTGCACTGCACTATCATACATGCTGCGAGACGAGTCAGGAATTTAGGGCTTGTTGCGGCTGGGGCGAAGCCACTGGTCGGAGATACCTAGTTGGGGAAAACTCCGCCAGCCAACGCGTAGGTCTCGCCATCCAGAGGACGAAGATCATCGCCGCTACCCACGATAAAAAATGCACTACACTTACGGGTTAAATTGCCTTTGCCGTTGCCACGACAGGAAATACTTATCAATAAAATTATGCGTTGCAAGCTTAAGGTTGCTTTATGTAAACCATGAAGGCTTTACACCAACAGGCTTAATCGCCAACGACCAACTCTGAAATCCATGACGAAGTGTCAACTGAAAGACAGTTTAGGAGTGGTGGTGTCCTGTAAATAGAAATTAGCGACAGGCACAGTGCAGCCCGAAACTGCACACCTGCTGAATTTAGTTCAGAGACAGCATTGTCGGGAACTCGCGCACTCAGCAGAGGTTCTAGGAGTCGAGTCCTAACTGCGGCGGATTTTCGTAAATAGCTACTAAAGAGAATTTAGTCTCTCTCTGGAAGAAAATTCTAGTGGTTGGCTGCTCTAATTGGTATTTTTCCGTCGTTTCTTCGGCCAATTTCAGGAGAGTGGCGGAGCTGAAACCCAGCAAACGGACCACGGCTCGCACACAAACTTTGCTTCTCTTCCTTGACCTTTTCTTTCCCCGCACTCGCACACTTACAATTACATGCACCACACAACCACTCATGCCAGGAGAACAGTCTGTATTCACGGAGTTTGGATTAGCTGTTGGAAAATACTGTCAGATATTTACATTTTTTCCTTTCGGATTTTTCCCTTATGTGTGGATTCATCATCATCATTCACCATTCTTAGATTATTCAACTGTATATTACATACGACGACTTCTAATTTATTGATAATGTATCGATTTTGCAAAACTATTAATGTTTAACTGAATACTATATAATGAAAATGTGAAAAATTTAATTTTTTCTCTACTGATTTCTATGACTGATGTCCATATTTGAACTTTTTCGTACTCCTCTTTAATTTGTGTACCAATAATTTAAAAAATGTTTTACTAATTGTGACCTACATCACATTTAGTTATTACTTTGTCCTGCCGCATTGTATTTCCCTCCACTTCTTCCCCTCAACCACCACACACATCTCTAAAACCACCTCTCCCACCATAAGCTCGTTCTCCGTCAACCCTAAATCGTGCCCTCGCCGCCTCCCCGCCCCGGCCGCCTGGGTTCCACCGACAGCCCGCGCCATCGCTGGCGCGCCGCCAGAGCACGCCCGACCCCTGGGCGCAGGCACCCCGCCCCTTCCCCCGCCCCGCACCCGCCGCGCCGCATTGTTCGGAGGCGCCGCCGCCGCCGCCGCCGCAGCTGCTGTTGCTGCGCGCCGCTCCGGTCGCGCGTGCTCTCCTGGCGCTATGCGACGCTCCCGTGTCGGAGGCCGCGCTCTCGCATCGGTTGCGACCCTCCGGAATAGGAAGACGTGGTCTCGTATCGGAGGTCACGCTCTCACATCGGATGCCACGCTCTCGAATCGGAGACCGTGTTCTCATATCGGAGCTCACGTTCTCACATCGTTGCGATGCTCTCGAATCCAAGACAATGCTACTTTGGGAGGCGACGCCCCATGGCGTCATATCTACACCGATGCTCTTGAATCGGAGGCCATATTCTCATATCGCAGTTCACGCTTTCACATCGGTTGCGACGCTCTCGAATCAAAGTCAACCTCCAACCTCTTGCGATGCCCTCCAATCGAAGGCGATGCTCTTGTTCGGGAGGCGACGCCCATATTCTCAAATCGATACCGATGCTCTCGAATCGGAGGCAACGTTCTCATATCGGAGGTCACGCACTCACGTCGGTGCGACGCCCTCGAATCAATGACAATGCTTTTGTTTGGAAGGCGACGCCCCATGTTCTAATAATGATACCGATGCTCTCGAATCGGAGGCCATGTTCTCATAGAGGTGGCGCTCCCACATCGGTTGCGACGCTCTCGGATCGAAAGTGATGATTTTGTGTGTGGGGGGGCATGCTCCGCGCTCTCGGATCGAAGGCTATCCTCGATTGGGAGACGGTGCTCCACGTTCTGACATCGATAGCGGCGCTGCCGAATCCTTCTCATATCGGAGGCCACCCTCTCGCATTGGTAGCGGCGCTCATGAATCGGAGCTGATGCCCTCGTATCGACGACGATGCTCTTTCATTGAAGGCGAAGCTCTGAGATGGAAGGGCATCATCTCCCCGCCAGTATATCTTGTTTCGCAATCGTTCCCGTGCACTTTGTGTACCTCCACTCATCTCATTGGCCTTCATGACATTCCAATCGAGGAAACTGCATTCCTTAGAGAACTTTCCGTGAACGTACGTTCTGGGGTACAGTTGTGATGTAGATTTCCCCATATGTATTGACGTAAATATAATTGGAAGCTTCGAAGACAGTGTCTAGTTTCGTGTTACGACAATGGTGGGATTTCTGCTTACACTGGGTGAGATGATGAGAATCCGTAAAAAAATACTCTTTATTCATTAAAATGTATGACTTTTGAAAAATGTATCACGCAAACATTTTTCTCACTATCCGATGAAATAAAAAGTTTAATCAAGTTGGTTCAGAAATCAGAAATCTTCCCATGCTTTCTCGTTCTTAGGTTCATTGCCTACTTCTAAAATCCTGCTCTTATTCTGTCTCCTCTCTTATACTTGTCAGTCGTGGCTTGCGGTAAATACAGTTCAAAAAATCAAACACAAAATCCAAAGAGAAGAAGTAAATAAAAATTGGAGTACACAGTAGAACTTTGCTCAATACGGAAATCTGTCCAATGCGAACATAAACCGCGGTTCTGACAAACTTAAATTCTACTGTATTATTAAGTTAAATATATAATTTTGTCTAATGTGGTCCTTTGAGATTCCGCATTGAGCAAATTTAACTGTGTAGAGGAATGCTATTGTTTTAAAGTATAACGTATTAGTGTATAAAATGATTTTGTAATTTTCCCCCTTGCTCAGGGAGCAGCCAATGGCAAGACGCGGAGGGGACGTGAGCAGTTGAGCGTCGCTCGCAGCGCCACCTATTCCGCCGTGGAAGCAGCGCCGTGCGGTTGGCAGGAACGTCGCTTGCTACCTCCGCGGGCGGAATCTGCGGCGATGGCGAAGTGGTGAGTGGCGGGGAAGTTCTGGGCAGGGCATCGCCATCTTTGTGGGCTCTCGTCGCTCAAGCCCTTTCGGGATGTGGAAGTACGCTGGGCCCCATATTACCCTTTCCTCGGCTGAGGGTTGAAACGCATAAATGTCGAGGCAGCGGCTGGACTGTAACTCTACAGATGCAAACAAAATAACGTGAATCAATCATCTGTATTAGCTTTGAATTTGAATTTGCTTTATCTGATAAGATTTTATTTTTACGGCTCTATTTTGCTTGCTTAACTAACTTTAAGTATAGTTTTATTTTACAGAGTGTAATATTTTTTTCTTTGTATGCTAAAGCTATTTCGAAGGTGTGCATTAAAAAAAAAGATGAATATTACAGACGAACACTGGATGTCTTGCCCTGCACTCTTGTGTTGGGGTTCTAGGTGCAATAAAGGGTCAACCCCTACTGAGAGTGACGTAAAGATACCTCCCGTGGTCATATTACTGCACTGTAATTTAATTTGCAGGAGAATCATAAACATAATATTCTTTAAATTGCATAGTCTTTGAGTGGCAAGCTCATTGGTACAAATAACTTAGGCTCAGCCTTCGGTAGGCGTGAGTTCTTTTGCCAGCAGTGATTGATGGACGGATGGCAATTTAGGGACTCTTGCGTAGTGTGTAGACTAGTGTCGTTAGCTCAGGACTCTTCGCCGTACACAATTATTAAAGACTCTTACAAATGACATCCGCTTCCAAGGTACAAGCATTTTCGATGGAAGCACTTCCTCTCAGAGCAGAGTGTTCTGCAACGACCTTCCACGGGAGAGCCCTTCAAGAGATTTCGCGGTGTTGTCCCCTCGCCGAAGGAACTAGGCGAGGCAAGCGACTGGTTTTATATCGACGAGACGCGGAAGAAGGGAAGGTCATAATGTTTTCATTCCTAACTCGAATGAAGTTGCCAGAAGACTTCAAGAACCTTCGCGCAATAAAGTAAGTGGTGGATCGAATGACTCATTTCAAACATTTAATACGTATGTATTTGCAATATAAATAGTTAATTCTAAAAATGACTTTGGTTTTAGATTCGTCATCGCTGCAGACTCGAAAATAAATGGATCCTTCTGTCACAAAGTTTCTTTCATTCAGATCAAAGACACACAATGAAGTTTTTGCATTAGGCTGAAGGAATGTCTACGTTGTTTGTTGATGGACTGCCTAAGATTTTTCTGAATTATTACATTACTACAGAAGAAACCTTGACATGTAATGGCTGATCATGATCTACAACAGCGCAGCTTCGTTGCGCAAGAACTCTGAAAAATAGAACATGTGAGGGAATGCAGAAAAATTCACAAAATAATTTGCCTTTGTGTATTTCGATCCACAGGGTCTCTGGCTCTTACGTTAAGGGTAGAAGACTGGCCTGGGATTTTAACTGGAGACCCCTCATCCGCCTTGAATTCTTCGAGGGCAGGTGAGCTCTGCAGTCGGTACTTCCACAGCTTAAGAAAATGTTCGCTCATTTGGTGCGGATTAGAAACAAAAGAACACCGTTAGAAACCAACAGCATTACGACCCGGAAAATCGTGAAGTATTTCGTAATTACGTTGGCAGCGTTGAATACTGTGTGAAGTTAATTTATGTTTTACCCGGCATTGTACTTGACAGTGAATTCGTTTCGCTCAACTGTTCTTTGCATTCAGCAAAGATCTAGTACTCCATGAAACATTTCAAACAACGGACATGTCCTCTTCTTTCTATAGTCATTTTAATGAGCAGTCATCATTATATTCGTTTGACACGAAATACGTCATGCGCTTTCTGCCGCCAAAGCATCCCTCGTACGTGCGAGTTTATTCGATACAGCTATCCAAACGCGCCTAATAAATTGCAAGGCGACGCCCCCCTCGCGGCGAGAGACTCGTTAGTGCGGCGCGTGCCCGCGCGGGGCGCCACCGCCGCTGGCCCGCCCGCCACGCGCCTTCGTTAGGCGCGAGGGCGGCAGCGAGGGCGGCAGCGAGGGCGGGGCGGGGCGGGGAGGGGAGGGGCAAGGCGGATCTCGTTGCACCGACTCGTTCTCTGGGGGCTGCGCGGGCGGAGGGCGGGGCTGACGTCACGCCGTCTCCTGGGGGCGGGGGCGGGGGCGGTGGCCCTCCACCTGCCGGGGTCACGCCGCTGCACATGCAAATGCTGCTCCGCGGCTCCCCCGCTGTGGAGACAGTCGCCGTCTCTGGGAGATGCACGCGCTGGGGGCGCATTTGTCACGCTGAAGGCATTGCATGCAGATGAGGTCATTCATGGGCGTGACTTGGATGAGGGCCGAATTCACGATAGTTATTAGATTTTTTCCCTCAATTACGTAAATGTAATATATTGAGATTTGTTAAAAACTTTTTAAAGTAATGAAATTAGATCTAATAATTCGTCGAAGACTGTGAAAAGGAATTGTATGTTTTTATAAATAATAATGTGAAAAGAATCCCCTTTCCTTGCTACTAGATTATATTCACATTGTCGACGTCCCGCATGTGGCTCCTAAGGAATAGCCGCTGTGTAGTGGAAATTCTAATACCGAGAGGTCTGTGTCCCAACCCGAGGGTGGCGAGAAATTGGCTGAACGTTTCCCAAAGGAGATGCAAGGTTCATCCCGAATTTCCAGAAACAATTGATAGAGACGACAGGAGTGTGGCTTCAGTGCCGCTTCCTCAGCGACAGTGTCACTATGTTTTCACGGAATTCTATTTTGAAATGTTATGTGTAATTATGGAATTTTTCATGGAATTGGGTGACATGATCATGGAATAGGGAATTGTAAGTTAAGAATATATAAAATCATTCTTCATATTTGTGATTCTTATAAAAACTTTATTTTCTTTTGTATTACTAAAAATGTTTGGTTATGAAAAAAGACAAGGATCTGAATAATACATGTAATGAGGTTTAAGTGGAACCTTATATGAAACTGTTTCTTATATTTGTATATGCTTTGTATGGATATTTGAAAAATATTTTTGTTGATTACACTGGTCCACACTCATTTTCTTGCCAAACAATTTAAAGCCATTTTAGGGTATGTTTAATGAACAGATTCCAAATATGGCACTGGTTTTGGTAGATTGGCTCTAGCTTTCGTAACTTTGCCCCTGACAGGAATGAGCTGTTGACGGTTTCATCCAATTGGGAGCTTGAACGTCACCATAGTGACGTCACTCTCGCGAAATATAAGCTCCCGATTGGATGGCAGCGAAAAAAGCTGATTCCTGTCAGGGGCACAGTTAGGAAAATCGCAGTATAGGCGAATGGTGTCGGCCAGCACCGGCAGTGTATCTGCATGCGCCGCTTGTCGGCCATTACACGGCCCGCCTCCTGCGCCGCTGCCTGCACGTCGCCTCCAGCGCTATCGCTCGTCGCATCGACGGGGAAGGGGGAGGGGGAGGGGAGGGTGGCGTTGACAAAGGCGACGGACGCAGCGATGGTAATGAAGAGGCGGCGGCGATATAGCCGATAACGGCATCGCGACGGAGCGCGGACCCCCGCGACGCGACGCGGCGTGACTGCAGGAGAGGGAGTGAAGGAAGGGTCAGTGACGGCTGGGAGTGCGTAAAGGGGTATTCAAAAAATTACGTTTCCTAAAGTTTGTTTCTTCTTGCCCCCTTTTCCCTTCGTATTACAAATACAAGTACGTACAGTGAGTCGTTGAACATCAATCATCCGAAACGTCAAATATCCCAACTCATATTTTCTCTGAATCTTTATTTTTTTAAATTAGGTACCGTATACTTTACGTATTCTCTTTTTTTTGTAATTGAATTTTGATAATTATCCCTGACATGATTGACAGTGATAAAATATTAACGAGATACTGTGCTATAGTCAATCACCTGACTTCTGTGAACTTTGACATACCCTATCCAAATCCATTTTGTGTACACCAAAGCCATTTTTATGTTCGGTCATCCTAATTATCGACTATCTGAACTACACCTGGTCCCAATTCGTTCGGATAATCGATGTCCCACTGCGTGTAGCCATCCCCCTCCGGCTGAGCTGAGCTGAGAGCCAGCGGTGCCGATGACTCTGACTGGGAGCTCCGAAGATTCGATTCTCGGCGGTGACGGATTTTCGACCTTGAAATCGCTAGGTCGAATTCAGACGCCGTCTGGGGGACAGCTTTAGCGGACGGCTGTGGTTGGTAGTTTTTGGTCATATCTCCGATCAGTGCTAGGGTAATGCTAAAAGAACAACGGACCGCATGAGAACTTTCCTTCGTGTTCCACTATCTATCCTCTCCCCTTTCGCACGCACACGCTTACACGCAGTACATGTCCACACATGTCGGGAGCTTAGGGTTTGTCCCGACTGGGGCGATGCCCCGCTGATGGGGACGTACTTGGAAAAGGAAATCACCCTGAATCCGACGGATAGGTAGGCGCCGGCAAAAGTACAAGCGGATGTGATGAATGGGGCAAATCCTAATATTTCCTGCAATTCAAACCTGAAAAGCTCATCGAATGCCCTACATTTCCAGACGCTCGAATGCAGAAAATGTTGAATTATTCGGAGAAACAGTGAAATGGTACATTTTAGCCATTTTTTAACAATACTTACGTCATCCAAAAAATTATATATTTGTACAGGGGTTGATCGGTATCAATGTGGGAAAACCATAAAAAATATTGAGACTTTCCCTATGCATCCATTGTGTTCTACAAGACCAAATGCCCAAAAAGTACCAAAAGATGCCGTGTTTGAGTGATCGGCGCGCCCTCTAGAATTATGATAAAAATCGTGATCTTTCACAGAACTTATTTTCTGATCGAAAACTTCAATTTAAGCACCCAGCGGACGAAAAATATTTCTTTCGACCCACTCTAATATGTTTGCCAAATAGAATATAAATGCGGGGAAAAGTTCATGTGTTTTCCCTCAAAATCTATACGAAACCGTGGCATATACTATTTGTTCAAAGGATGTAGGTAGGACGTAGGTACAGTACACTGTCATATAAAAATAATCTGTCGTCCGCATTCTGAAAATGCCGTCAGAATCTAAAGTAGTGTTTTGCCGTGGAAGGCAACACAACGAACGGCGCCGCGTCGCTCGAAGCGGCTTGTTCGCAAGGACCGCCCGCCGGGGCGATGTGGCTGCGCGCGTCTATACGGCTGTTGGCGTTCGTCCGTCGTCGCACGCTTTCATTCGTCCAAACGCCCCAGTGCGCCGCCTCGTCGCTTGCGTCGCCTTCCCTTGCCTTGCCTGGCCTTGCTGCTCTGGCGCCGAGTGCGAACGATCCGGGCACCCGAAAACATGAGGCCTGACGGCGCATACTCTACGTCTGCCAAATTATTATTATTATTATTATTATTATTATTATTATTATTATTATTATTATTATTATTATTATTATTATTATTATTCCACTACATCACTACTAAAAATGTCATGAGTTGACAATATAAAATCTACTCCTGGTTGCAACCAGCTACCTAAGGAGTAGATCTAGGGACTGCCAGTGCTTCTACAATACTTTGCCCAAAATGTGGACTGTTCCAAATAAAGCAATTTTCTGCACTTTCCAGTCTTTTGAATTTCCTGGGAATTTAGACAAGTTCTTACACAGTTTTTGCAAAACAAATCCTAGAGCACCGATAAGTATCGGGGCGACCTGTGCTTTTACGCCCAACATTCGGCTGATCTCGATTTCCAAACTTTTGTATTTGAGACGTTTCTCTGCCTCCTTGGTTACGACGTTTTGATTGCAAGGTACAGCAAAATCGACAAGTATTATTATTATTATTATTATTATTATTATTATTATTATCATTATTATTATCATTATTATTGAACAGTAAATATCCACTAAACACACACATCTAGCAAGATATAAACTTACTACTTAGGCGAATTTCCCGACTAGAAAAATACGAGTTGTGTGACGGGAGTACTCACAAACTCACTGTCCTTTCTTTAACACGGCCAAAAGCAGTACTACTAAATAATTGACAAATGAGAAAAATACTCGTCATTGAGTTAATATTATTTAAAAATTATTAAATTTATTACTGGAGTTATTATTAATGTCATTAGGCCGGTAAAAAGTAAAACCTGCGTCTTTTATTTGAGTTTTTGGGTGTGAGTCGTTCAATGATATTCGTTTGCCACCTTCTAATAAAAAATGTAATTTCCTGTCAAATCAATATCATTTCTTGCAAGATGTGTCCTCATCCGCCTTCTTTAGCTGCGATTAATTTATTTTGATTGTTCTTAACAGACGGCGACAGTTAAGAGTGGCTACCCGTTATTTACTTTCGTTAGATTAAATCCTCATTAACGGTACTCAATTATGAAAATATTATCGCCTGTGGAAGGTTTGAAATGTATCTTGGAGGAACGTCTTGTAATCTGTTTAAGATTCGGTTGGTTGTTTAGTTGGTTAGTGCTTCAGGGCACATCACCTACGAAGGTCATTAGTCCCGTTCGTGTAGTGCACGCGAGAAAAGATGACGCGTGGTCCATGGTCCGTTTGTTAGGGTACTGTTCCGGCATTCGCCTGGTACTGATCGAAGAAACCATGGAACACTACCGACAGAGCAGCCGGCCCTGATGCCCTGAGCCATCTCTCCCGGTAAAATAAACTAAGAAATTCAATGAATTATTAAATATCATCATCATTACTTCAGGGGTTAGGAGAGTCTCCTGTTCGTCTTCAGCACGCATTAATCTTGGGGTTTTATCATGGTCACCTTGCTTCCTTGGAAGGCGAGATCCTGCGCCGACCTATCCATCGGCTTGGAGGATTTTGCTGAACAAGTTATCTCCCTCTAGCAGGGCACCGCCCCGGGCGGCACAAGCTCTGCGCTGTGGAGTGGTCTCCCGGCATGTGGTGGTTTAGTGCATGTACTCGTAAGTGTGTGAATCACTAAGGGAATCCACGAAGAGGAAGGAGAAATCGCGCGCGCCATTTGGCCCGTTTGATACATTACTGCTCCGTCATTCGCCTGGTATTGATTGGAGTAACCACGGAAAACTACCGACAAGAGGAGCCGGCCGCTAGAATTCTCCTCTAGACAGCGGCTGTATTGGCTCTGTAGCTAGTGTCAAGTCCAGCCATCGTCGCGATGTGAACCCAAGGCCCTCCCGTTCAGAGGCAGTGCAGAGACATCAATTGTTGCCCTGAGGCACTTCGGACAGTTTGAGATTCGTATTTGAAGCTATTGGAAAGTGCAGCGACCGCCGCGCCCTGGCGCTGGCGAGGCGCCGCGTGGGCGAGGGGCTGTGGGCGGCGGCTACGAGCGAAGACAGACGGAGCGCAGCGCGGAGCAGAGCAGAGCAGCGCCGGCACGAAATAGCCCTCCCCGCCCCGCCCACCCTGCCAGCGCACGTGGCCCGCTGCGCCACTGGCTGCGCGCGGCGGACGCCCTCGCCCACACCGATACTCGCGCCCTCGCCCTCGCCCCCGCCCTCGCCCTCGCCCTCGCCCTCGCCCTCGCCCTCGCCCTCGCCCCTGCCCGCGCCCTCGCCCTCGCCCTCGCCCCCGCCCTCGCCCCCCACCCTCGCCCTCGCCCTCGCCCCCGCCCTCGCCCCCGCCCTCGCCCTCGCCCCTGCCCTCGCCCTCGCCCTCGCCCTCGCCCTCGCCCCCGCCCCCGCCCCCGCCCTCGCCCCTGCCCTCGCCCCCGCCCCCGCCCTCGCCCTCGCCCTCGCCCCCGCCCTCGCCCTCGCCCTCGCCCTCGCCCTCGTCCTCGCCCTCGTCCTCGCCCTCGCCCTCGCCCTCGCCCTCGCCCCCGCCCTCGCCCTCGCCCTCGCCCTCGCCCTCGCCCCCGCCCCCGCCCTCGCCCTCGCCCCGCCCCCGCCCTCGCCCTCGCCCTCGCCCTCGCCCCCGCCCTCGCCCTCGCCCTCGCCCCCGCCCCCGCCCTCGCCCTCGCCCTCGCCCTCGCCCTCGCCCTCGCCCCCGCCCCCGCCCTCGCCCTCGCCCTCGCCCCGCCCCCGCCCTCGCCCTCGCCCTCGCCCTCGCCCCCGCCCCCGCCCCCGACCTCGCCCTCGCCCTCGCCCTCGTCCTCGCCCTCGCCCCCGCCCCCGCCCTCGCCCTCGCCCTCGCCGTCGCGTCGTCTGCGCCGGCCGCCACGGGGCGCATGGGAGAGCGGGGCAGAGACCGCCACTTGCTCCATGCGACTGAATAGCACACAGGAGCGGAAAACAAAAGCTTTCAATTTTCTGATTACATATTTAATATCATGCTATCCCCATACCTCTTTATAGATGTGAGACGTGGACCATGAAAAAGAAAGATTTTACCAGAACACAGACGTCACAGATGAGGTTCTTGAGACAAGTCAAAGGTTGCACTATATTAGATAAAGTAAAAAGTGACATAATTAAAGAAGAATCAGAAATACTCCCATTAATAAATAAAGTACAAGAATACAGGACCCGATGGTCCCAACATCTACATAGAATGAATAGTGATCGCATCCCAAAACAAATATATTACTACAGACCTCATGGCAAAAGAGATGTCGGCCGTCCAAGATTAAAGCACGCTGAAGACTGATCAGGAGAGTCTTCTAATCCCTGAAGAGATGATGATGATGATGATGATGACGATGGTATTTAATATTTGATTCAATTTCTTAGTTTATTCTACTGGGAGAGATGGCTTAGTGCCTTAGGGCCAGCTGCTCTGCTCGGTAGGTTCCGTGGTGGTTTCTTCGATCAGTACCAGACGAATGCCGAAACAGTACCCTAACAAACGGACCACGGACGCGCCATCCTTTCTTCTTCCTTGTCCTATCCTCACTCCTTACACACAAACACTAATACTAACATGCACAACACTACCCACAAACACATACTCAAACATCGGAGACCGGTGGGAAGTTCGGAGACCGGCAGGCCTGGGGTGCTGTTCCGCTGGTGGGAGATACACCTGATTAGGGAAAACCACGCTACCCGACAGGTAGTTCGGCACCGTATATCATCCAGAGGGGTAAGTTCATGCCACCTCCCGAGGAAAAAAGTATGCACTACACTTACGGACTAATGATCTTATCCGTTGATCACCAATCAAGCAGTCATTATTTATTTTAATTTTTACTGTTCCCCGTGCTTCACTTAGTATGGAGGAAAAATGTTAGAGTATGTCCAAACATTCCAAGTCGACCAGCTTGAAGGGTTTTCAAAAGTGATTTTTTACCATTATGTCTGAGTCGATGTCTGTGTGGGACGTCTGTATGAATGGAAAAGAACAGAAGTTGGAATGGGTGGATGTTACGCTTGACTCAAACATATTTTAATATTTTCAGCTCTAACTTTATATACACGTCAGAAGCATGGTTTGTTAGCGCCTTTACAAATGTAATAAAGATTGGTGTAGGAGGGGAGTATATGTACAGAGGGTTTTTTGTTGTTGTTTTTTTTGTTAAAAGAAAGTGCACAAATCGTCGAAATGGTCACTTTTGCCTAAACTACTTACTGCATCTGCGACAATTAGTAGTAAGGTGTTATATCCTGTTCCCGTTTTCAGCCCCCTCCCCTATACAAATCCCTGGCGTATAAAATGTGCATGTGGACAATTCATAGGGTAATAAATATTTCTTATTCAACACGTGTCAATTCTTCTGTGATATTTCACCTGTGGTAGAAGAGTTAGGGACATGGAATGTCCAATAGGGCAGTCCGAGTCTTTGCTATCCATTTTTGTTTCATTTACCAAACCCGTATAATTTGTATTTATGAGTAAAAGGTAAAGAAAGAAAGAAAGTTTACTTTTTTAAGTGAAAAGTGTGAAGAACTGTTTTTCAGCTTTATACACTTCCCGAATATCACTAGAAATTTTAAATAGTTATCTAAATTGTTACATTTCTCCCACAATACCCAAATTCTGCATTTCACAAGACAGAGTAGGGAAAGTTTCTGTATACCTCCCATCCTTTCATGTGCATCCAGTGCTTCGACTCCGGGGTCATGAGAATGTCCGCTCATCGTTGGATGCTTTACAAGTGAAATGCAAGTAGTTTTAACGTGTTCGAGGTGTCTGCAGCTACTACACTATCAACAGTGCCCTTCGGATAACGTTTATGAGAATTACTTATAATTGCATTATATTTATTACTTATTAAGTATGAATTATTTTGAATTTCATTGTATATAATCTCTCCTTAATACATCTGATGGATTGATGTCACTATTATTTGATTACGCCAACTCCTATTGCAATCTAGCATATTATGTTTTCTGTTTGAACTGTTAAATCATATCAAATGGAAGGAAGAGTGCAAATACAATTTCCACTAGTGAGGGCACTCAAGCAACAGCCCACCAACAGCCAACGAAAATATTCCGAAAACGAAACGTGCTTCTCTTTTAAGAGATGTGGCTAAGATCAAGAAGCGCGGCGCGTTCGTTAATGCTATGAAATGAGAGCCTTGTTTCATTTCGGAATTTCCAACGGCTGCTGTGTGGCCATGCCTTCTGGACTTTAACACGGACAGACCCTTCTGGCCCTGCAGTACTCTGCAATGCATCATATTCCCGGAGTGTAGTGGCTCTGAGAGCGCGCGTACTTCGGCTGAGTAAGGCCTCGCCCTTCGAGTAGATAAAAACGCACGAGGGCGAGTGGGCTGCCGCCGCAGCGGCGCCCGCTCAAGAGGGTGCTTCGGAGGCTCCTGCTGTGGCGACCGCCGCCCCCACACAACAGACCCGGCGAATAATGTGGGTATGGTGGGTAGCTGTACCCACAGGAACAATTCTGAGTGGGTAAAACACCATGAGAGCAATCTCCATGAAAGTTGGCATTTCTGCGTTGTTGTTTTTCCACCGAGAAGGTTTATGTGCTGTTATATCTGTTGTAACTCCACTACATGTCGCTGTAGAACAATACTAAATATTTACGTCAAATGCAACCCACAACACATTCGGTAGGATTTTTAATCTACATCATTTAATAACTCCTAAACAATACGTTCTATGGTTTTAAAAATTAAAATTTTGAGGTCGATGGCCTCAAAGAAACGTTTCTCTCACCATAATCTACAGGATGAAATATTCTTGAACATTCTATTACATTTTTGCTGGTCCGGCGCTTCCAGATATTACCTCACCTGCTCAGAGATGTACAGAGTCTGCAATTAAATGTGAATGAGAGGGACAGAGAGCGGCAGAGACAGACATAGACAGGGCGAGGGAGGGATAGACAGCGAGAAAGGGGTAAGAGGGAGATGAAGGGCAATACAACGTCTGCCGGGTTTTCCTAGAATTCCATGAAAGTCAAATTCCAAAAATGAACGAAGTTTCTCGGAATTGTAATGATTTAAAACTTATGAGATCAACTATGTTACAAGATCAGCTCAACAGTATTGCCATTTTACATGTTTATATTGACCTGACCGACAAAATCAATTTGCAGAAATTGTTAAATGATTTTATATAAAAAATTATAAAGCGCAGCGCTGTTTTTGCATTGCAAAAATTAACTGCCGAAGTTACATAAAATAAATGTGATAACAATTTGATGACAATATAATGATAAACATGACAATATAAACAAATTCTTTTTTTGTATTTTTCCCTTCAGTACATTTTCGGTGGAAAATGGGGAGGGAGGGGGAAGGGAGGGGTGCCCCCACCGAGGTCAACTACCCACTCAGCCTTGACACCAGCCCCAGCCCTGCCCATACACACCTTGGTAACGATAAAATAAAAATGCCCATGTTTACCACGCTTACTACATTTCTTTTTAGGAAGAAAACGCTGATACGGGATGAAATTCAATGATGCAGAGGTAGGTTTGCATTCGTACGTTTGTCATTAACTCTGATAACTGTATGCCGAAAAAAGAAGTGTATTCTAACTGTAAGCAAAGTCAGTGTTATTTATTTTGGATACGTTTTGTAAGAATGAAATCGATTTCTCCCACATACAGGGATAAGGATGGTGCTTATCATTGTGGATTTGCGTTGTTACTCCGATATTCTCTGCCTAAATTAAAGTGTTACTCCGACTAAATGTCTGCTTAAAGTAAAATGACAAAAGTTGACGTAACGTAGTAAAATACGTTTCTTTGGTCGAAATCTCATCTGCTTGATGTAGACCATTTTTCATCCATATAAACTTCAAAAATAAATACTCACTATGATGAAAAGAAATCACTTTGGAACGACTGTTACTAACAATTCAAGTTTACTTGAGTGTATGGTGGTACCTGTCCGGCTGGCTCAGTGGCATTTCTTCCTCTGTATCTCGTAAACTACGTTGAAAAGTTCAACAAATCGAAAATATTCTAGTATCCATCAAAAGTAGCAGGTTATCACTACCTAATAAAAGGTTTTAAATGTTGTTGATGTTTCTTTTTGGAGTATTTATTGATTACGATTTGTTAGGCATTATTGCTATGAAGCACGAGCAATTGCTTTGTGCAGAAGAAAAATTAAATTATTCCTATTTTTTGTGTTTATTAATAATAATTCAGTTTGTAATGCTAATTGTTTACCTTGTCCCGTTTGTGGCTCATTCTGCCGGCTTTAACCATTTGTTTACGGAACACAGCATTCGGTGGAACTGCCTTCTGTCACTTTCATTGCCGCGTAATTTATGAGGAATGTTTAGGATTCTTGTCCCAAAGCACGATCTTTATCACTCCACGAAGGCTTGAAGAGCGCATCTGATGCGTGTTCACATGGGCTGCTCGGGGCGGTTTTAAGTTGAAGTACTTGAAGTCTGAATTTACGCCTCCGTGGCCAGTGAGGGTGTGCGCTGGGCTGTCAAACGCTCTCGAGCGAAGGGCGGAGGAGGGGTGGGCGTCTGCTTCGTGTCACCTACGCCTTATCGCCCGCCCGGTCTGCAAAGGCACCGCGCTGCTCGACCCTCCCATGCCCCGCCCCGGCCCGCATCTGCCGCCGCACCTGTCACCCCTAGGCCACTCCCAGACGAGGCCTGGGAAGGCGGGCCCTTTCTTCTGAGCGGCGTGCGAGAAAGCATGCTTAGTCCCGGGATGGAACGTCGTTTTGTGATTACAACTCCGGTCACCCGATGCGCCGTCTTTCGACCCGACTCGACTTGGTTCGAGCCGATTCGAACCGATCACACGTGACGTGATCAGACCCAGCCCGCTCTCGTTCGGGCTGATCTCACTCGATCCGATCTGACCTGACCCAGTTCGACCCGATCTGACTTAATCCGGTTCGATCTGATCCGACCCGACTCAGTTCGGCCCAGCTGGATCCGGTTTTATTCGATTCTGAACCGGTCCGTTTCCTGAGTCCTAACCCAACCCGCTTCGACTCACCGACTCGACCAAACCCATCCGCTTCGAATCCGTCCAGTTCTACCCAATCCTCTTCGAACCCACTCAGTGCGAGCGGAGCTGATTCGGTCCCATCCGAATCTGACCGCACTGATCTGATTTGGCCCTGTTAGATCCGATCCGATCCGATCCGGCCCGGCCCGGCCCGGCCTTGCCCGGCCCGGCCCGGCCCGGCCCGACCCGACCCGACCCGACCCGACCCGACCCGACCCGATCCGGCGCGTCGCAACGCAACGCAGCGCAACGCAACGCAGTGCAATGCGACGCAACGTCAGACGCCCATTAAGGGATCAGTTTATTTTCCACGTCACGATGCGACGTGTTCTTGGACAGAATGAGGAAAACCCCGTTTACTGATAATTGTAGTCACAAAAACCGTAATGTTCTTCTAGCAGATGTTAAGGGCGAGGCTTGTTTTTGAAACGAGGGAAAGTGTTTTGAAAACTTTTCTGCTGTCGTCGGGCCGTGGGACTATTGATGGAAAACATACAGGACGCTACAGGGAGAAGCGGATGCCTTTGTGATCTTGTTGTCTTTTGAATTTTTCTGTGTTGTCATTGCTCTTCGTGATTTGTTAACTTTCTAGGAATTTCTTTACTTGCATGCTGGGAATACACATCTGAAACGAGCTAAATGTCTCCTGTTTAAACAGGTTTGTGGACAGAAAATGAAGGCGAGAAGAAACTCTTAGAAATAGTGAGAGTTCTCATTTTAACCGCCATTTCAAAAATCACTTTTACACATGGCGAACTTCCATTGTGTTATCGTATTTCAAAATAGTCGAAGCTGTAAATATGTTTATTGTACTGAAAACCATTAACTTCGTAAACATATGTAAAGAAATTAAGATGTATTACAAAAACGTGTTTTATGACCAAGTACGCTAAAAATTCCTCCCAAAATGAAGTAGATATTTCATTTGCCTAGCCAAGGCATAACTATCAGCCTACTGTATTCGAGACATGTAAAATGGATCGTAACTTGTCATATTCTATTGTGAAGACGACGTTTACACATTTTTTATCGCTTGCTCGCTACAAGTGTTGTGTTGCGCATTGTGAGAGAACAATTACTCGCCCTAGACGACGCCGTAATATTCTTTGTTGCGTTGTTTACGGGCGTTCTTGTTTTGTCTCTCTTCACACCTCTCTCTTCGTGCCATGACTGTCCTCAAACTTTTTTAGAAATTCAATTCATAATTTGACTCTCCAAAATCAGGATTAATAATGTTCAATTCATACCTAAATTAGGAAAAGAAAAAAACACATTTTTACATTTATGTGAGGTTCTTCGTGCTTGGACTTAAAATTAACTTCAACAGTTTGTGTCGTATTGTGAACTGTTAATTTTCGGAACTTCACATATGCTAGTACGAAGTGTAACTTTCTGACTATAAGGCAAGAAATATTTCCAACCTTTAGTGAAATAATACACTAAAGAAGGAGATTCATGAATATGTTTAGAAGCATGTATTCTAGTCTCCTAAAGTTGATGTATCTAGACGGTACGAAAAAAATTGAAAAAAATCCGGTATTTCCTTGCAATTTCTTGAAAATGCTTGAAGTCATTGCAGGAAGTGACAGTGCATTTACAATGGGTGTTCCGTTGACCACAGGCGATACGTAGGGTTCCGGAGTACTGCTTCAGCTGCATTGCTAGCGACGGAAGTGACAGTAGTTATTGCCTCGAGGCAGGAGCAGGTCCGCTTATTTGAGGGCGGGGACGGGGTCGGGGGCAGGGCAAGGGCGGCGGCGAGGGTGTGGGGAAGTGGAGGGCGTGAGCGAGGGCGAGAATGTGAGCAGTAGCAGGGCGGTGGCGAGGCTGGTGAGAAGGCCGAGTGCGGGGGCGTGGGCGTTGGCGTGGGCGAGGGCGTGGGCGCGAGTGGCGGTGCGGGCGCGGTCGGCGTCGACGAGGACGGCGGGGGCGAGTTCTGCGGCGGCGGCTACGAGGACAGTGGAGAGGACGGGGGCAAGGGCGTGGGCGAGGGCGGCGGTGAGGGCGATGGCGAGGGTGAGGGCGGGGCCGGGGGAGGCGTGGGTAGAGCTTGTCGGCCAGTGGAACACCTGCGGCCTCCCGCACCGCAACAGGTCCCCGTGAGGGCGCTGGGGCGGCGGTCGTGGCTTATTCAGGCGCTAACAGCCGCCAGTTAGCGCCTGGCCTGGGCCGCCCGCACCCGTTGCGTCGGTTCGCACGGCCCCGCACGGCCCCGCGCCCTTGTCCCCGCAGGGGCGGCGCAACCCCTCTGCGAGGGCTCTCGCGGGCGATGCGGTTTTGTTCACACCTCTTCAAGGCGTGGGGGTCTGGAATTCGAACGCTCTCAGAGAGCATGTGCTCGTGTTAATATTACTACGTATTAGAGACTTTTTGCACGCCTTAGCGGGCACTAATCAACTACAAACTCGAACTTCTGCGCACGAGCAGATGTATAAAATTGATGCGAAACTTGAACTATGCATGCGCAGAAGATCAATAGCGCTTTCGATTATTTTAACATTCCAGGGTGCAAAAACTCCCTATATTCAACATTTCTCGTCTTGTTCGCTGAACCCCAGGCTATCCAAGAACCGGGTAATTGCAGATAGTAGTCTGCTTGTGGGACATTTACTCATGTAACGCATTACATTGGCAGACTTTTCTATCAAATCAAATTGTTCGGGGTGATCGGTGAGTAACATGTCGAAATAATTCCTGTTAATTTGGCGACCGTTCGCAAACTTGTATTGTGGCTGTGGTTCTCCCTTTTATTTGCCCGTTCTAACTGGAAAATCTTCACCCGGAAACAATTTGTTATGCTCAAATTAAATAATGAACACTCAATAGAATAATAATAAAAGATAAAGAATAGAGAAAGTAAAGCATGTTAATTATTTGGACTGTGATATCAGATACGACAACAGTTATTGTGTGAAAACAAAATTTCATTTCCAAGATGATAATAATAATAACAATCATATTTATTTCCCGCTAATGAGCTTTCGCTCGGTGAGGGTTTCTACAGAACATATAAAGACATACAAAGACAAGTTCAGAATACATATTATAGGGAAAGTACCACTAAGTAACTAAGAAAACATATAATTTATATAAATATTTGGTATACTATACAAATTGCGGAACACTAAACAAATACCTTCGCTATAAGACTGGAAAAGATAAAATTAAAATTGTATAAAGTCATGACAGTACTAGAAGTGCTTTACGGGTGTGAATCATGGACAAGAAGAAAACAGGAAAAACTGTAGATACATGCCTCTGAAATGAAATTCCTCCGGAAAATAGAACGCTGCACCCTAATGAATAAAATAAAAAATCAAGATATAAGACAGGAACTTAACATGTTTTATATTAATGAAAAAATAAATGAATGCAGATCATTATGGGTACAGAACTTAGGAGGAATGTCTCGCGAAAGGATCCCTCGACATGCCTTTCTGTACAGACCAAAAGGAAGAAGGGACATTGGTCGTCCACGACAGAGATGGTGTTATGAAGCCGGAACAGGGCATCTTCTTAACCCGTGAAGTGAAGAAGAAGAGCACTTGAAATCTTTTCAGAGAAACTTTATTTAAAAATATAATTATTTGATTAAATGTTAATTTATTGCAAGTTAAATTAGAAGTTAATACAAATAAACAGAAAGGGCTCTTCGAGATTCTGAGATTGTGATTTATCCGTTAACATTCCCTTTGATAGGAACCCACATTCTCATCAGGTTTCAATAGGATTTGTTTCGGTTCTTACAATCATTTTTAGTGATTATATCTGACAACTACATCACTCGTGAAAACTATTCCTAAACTGCACACATTGAACTGATACTTGAAGACATTATCTAAAATCACTTTTAGAAGTTGTCAGAACAATTGTTCCCTGTGTTAGACCGACTTTACTGAGTACTTACGCGGCGCTGAAAGAAGACGCCTTAGTAAACTTTGGAAGCATTTCGGATAACCACAACCACTAATCTATAAATATATAGTTCTATGCTCTGCGGAGAAGCAACAAATGCACAGTAATCTTCCTTCTTAATCACTCTTTAGGCTTAATTCAATTAATTATTCATTGCATAAATTGTATATATTCCAAAATATTTATGAATTATACTTTGCTGTTTCTTGTGCACCTACGTAGAATACTATCCATTATGACGACCTGAAAGATGGATTTTGAAATATCATCAAACATCCAATGAGAATCTTCATTGTAATTTAAATTTGTCAGATTCTGACATCACTACGAGAAAGAACTTATTGTTGCATTTTGTGCGTTCAACTTGTAGTAAGCTGAGTTGGCACATATGTGACGGTGGGCGTGGGCTTTACAGTAACGCAATCGAGAAGATGTACTATCTAATTTTGAGGACTCCCTCTACATCTACAATCGCACGGTTGCACCCAACCCAACCCAACCCAACCCACCTCCAGGCTTCCTCGCCCGTCCGCGACGCCATTGCGAGTCGGAGAGCCGTCCACTTGCGGCGTCTGCGCGGACTGTAATGAGTGGAGCATCTGCACTCGCATACGTAAGCGGCGGAGCACACGCGTCGGGAAATGTCAGGGCCTCCACGCGCACATGGCTCGCCGCCTCCGCCGCCGCCGCCGCCGCCGCCGCCGCCGCCGCCGCCGCCACATGGCGTCGCCGACGCGAACCGCAGGCGCCCAAACATCCTCGCGCGCCGCGCCGGCGGCCGGCCCTTCCGTCGCCGCCACCGCCGCCGCCGCCGCCGCCGCCGTCGGCCGACCTGGACGGAAGGGCGCGGCCGGAGTTATGCGCAATGCCTGGTACACTCGCTGTTGACTACGCTCCGCGAGGCGTGGCCAGTGATGTTCAAATTGCTCTGCAAACTCCGTTGTCTACGCTCGGCGAGGCGTGGTCGATGATATTCAAATTGCTCTGTAAAACTTAAGGGTGTTTTCGTGCGGCTTGGCGTGGCCGATGATGTTCAAATTGCTCTGCAAACTCGCGGGTGATTTTGCGCCGCGAGGTGTGGTCTGTTATGTTGCAAACGCGTGGGTGCTTTCGCGCAGCGCAGCGCAGCGCAGCATGGCGTGGTCAATGATGTTCAAATTGCTCTGCAATCCCGCGGGTACTTTCGTGCAGAGCGGCATTGTGGATGTTCAAATTGCTCTGCCATTCTTGGGTGTTTTTGCGCGGCGAGATGTGGTCGATGGTGTTGCAAACTCGCGGGTGCTTTGGCGCATCGCGGCGTGGTCGATGATGTTCAAATTGTTCTGCAAACTCGCAGGTATTTTCGCGTGTCGTGGTGTAGTCGATAACATTTAAAAAGTGCTCTACAAACTCGCAGTTGTCTTCGCGCGACGTGGAGTCAAAGCGGGCCAAAGGTGTGCAAATCGTCGTGCAAACTCACGGGTATACTCGTGCAGCCGATATTGTCAATGATGTTACTCTGTGAGGAGGTCCTTTGGTACGAGTTCTGACGACGGCGGATTTACGACACTAGGGAGATTGCTAGATCGAATTCTAGCGATTGGCTGCTCTGATCGGTATATTCTGCAATTTCTCCTATCAATACCTACCGCATGCCGGGGTCGTGCCCTAACAAAGGAGCCACGATCGCCAGCATGCGATCTCTTCCTCCTAATTTTCCTTTCGTCTGTCCTTGCACGTATTTGCATTTACATGCGCTGCTCTCCCACACAAGGTGGAAGATCAGATGGGAGCTTAGAGCTTATCCTGCTAAGAGAGTGAGACGCTGTGGGAGATTCCTGTAGGATAACATCCCTATGCGGATTTTAGGTCAGCGCTGGATCTCCTGTTCTAGCGGTAATGAAACACCACCTACTGGTTATAACTCACGAAACTAACGATCAAGGAAGTTGACCCGCCTGGAAATCCGAAATGCTCACTCACTCGCGTTGGCACTCAGCTCGAGGCGGGCAGAGTGCTCTGCACTCTGGCGGTTGTTGCCGTGCATTTGCAAACTGCTCTAAAAACGCGTTTTCGCTCTGGGGTGATGCTAGTGATGTTCAGAATGCCCTTCCCAGTCGTATTTGCCTTCGAGTGGCGGGGCGTGGCTGTAGGGATGCAAATGACCCAGCATACACGCGAAGTTCTCTTTGTGAGGAAAATGTTGTGCAAATTGTTCTGTACGCTCACGGTTGTCTTTGGGCTTGTCTACAGTAGATATGAACGGTTAATTTACAGTTCAAATACCCATATAGAGGATGTCCGGGGAGGAAACGTCGAAACTTCGAAAATAAGCTCTTAAGACAATTTTAAGCATTTTTTATCTAATTAACTATATGGATTTTCCGAATGGTTGAGCCGTAATAAGCACTCAAAAGTTGGTTTGAAAAATTGATTTATAGGCACAAATTTGCATTATGGAAATATAGAAACACCCCAGAAACATATAAGTTGTTTATTATTTACAAAAGAAATGAATATATTTGTTCAGAAAGAAAACCAAAGCGAGAAATAAAAAAGCATCCAATTTACACAATTCGAGTGCTTTTTTATTTCTCGCTTAATTTTTCTGTCTGAGCAAATATATTCAATTCTTTTGTAAATAATAAACAATTTACATGTTTCCGGAGGGTTTCTATGCTTCCATAATGCAAATTTTTGCCTAGAAATAATGTTTTGGAACCAAATTTGCGTTAGCACTCGCTTAACGCGAGTGCTCATTGTGGCCCAACCATTCGGAATATCCATGTAGTATATTAGACAAAATATGCTTAGAATTGCCTTAAGAGCTTATTTTCGAAGTTCGATGTTTCTTCCCCGGACACCCTGTATATCCGAAAATGACCCTCTCCCGTCGCCCAGGTGCAAATATGCTACGCGATTCGCACTTGAGCAACGCGGGCAGGCGACTACAAATGCTCCGGACAACACACACTGCGGATTCCTGGGAAGCGAGAGGAGGAGTCTGGGAAGCCTGTACGTATGCTGGGGATCTCGTTACGGAGTTTATGACGCTCACAGTTGACTGAAGAGAAGAGGGTCCCTTACGATGGTCGATGGCTGATAAAACGCATGCACTTGAAGAGTTGAACTCTTACTTTTGCAAATTACGAATGGAAATTCCTTGTATGGACTTTTTATGATTCTGTCATTTAAGTACTGATCAATTTTAAAAGCAAGTTGTGAACTCTTAGTTCCTTCAAATAGAAGAGCTCAACGTAATAATAAGGCAAAAAATGTATGATATTAAAACTGTTTTTTTACATTTTTAGGCCTTTTCACTTTTCCTTACTTCCTATTAGCTAATTTGATAGTTCTGAGAGAAACCTCATTTACGAGGTAATGAGATGTACGGCGCTGTTGCACATAGCACTGTAAATTGGTACTTGGCGCCGGCATAGGACGGAATATATTTGCCACCCGCTCCTGCCCTGCACCAAGTAGCAGTAAAGTAGCAGTGTCAAGTGAGAGATGGCGAACGGGGACCACTTCCGGCACGTGTCCTTCCCGTGTTCGCGGAGGCAAGCCACCACCGGCGGGGCAGCGATCAGTTGGCGGCGTGCCGCAGAAAGGAATGTGCAATCCCTCTTCGCCCTTCGACTTATGGCGCGCCAGCTGTCCACGCGCCGCGTGCGTATCGGCGTTGGCGGAAAATACCAGGGAGTTACGGGAAACGCTCACGCGCCCACGGCTGGAGGCACTTCCGGCAGAGGCCGTCGCCTCCGCCATCGCCTCCACAGTCAGCTGCTACGGCTGTATCCATTGCCGCTTCTGCCACCGCCCCAACGTCACAACCACCACAGCCCACACCATAACCGCCACCATGTCACCACCGTGTCGTCGCCACCGCAACCGCCAGTGCCGTAACTACCGTCATCACTTTCGCCACTGCCACCGCTACCGTTACCGCTATCGCCATTACAGCCACCACCATCGCGACTTCTACCGCAAGTGCGACCGTCACCGTCACCACCACCGCCGCCTTCGCCAATCGGGCCGGCGCGGCGCTGCGGTGCTGCGCGACGCGCAGGCACGAAGCGGCGAGCGGGGCACAGGTGTTCCGCACAACAGGTGTCCGCGCCGACCGCCAGCCTGCCTGCCCGGCGGACGAACTCCGGACAGCCGGGCGGTCGGCGGCCGCCCGCTCGCTTGGTCGCTATTGTGCTGCGCTCGCTTTGTGTGCAAATGCCAGCTGAGCGGCGCGGCGCCCCCTCGCGCACCCGCGTCTGAGTGACCGCCCGCGAGGCGCCGTGCGTTTGCACTAATGCGAAAGGGAAAACAGCATCGTTCACATTTCAGATCGCTACATATAATCCTAAAGATGATGGCGAGTGCTTGAGAAGAGTGGATTTTCTTATATTTCAGGTATTATGTACATCGAATTACGAATTACGTCCATACATTACTTAAAGTAAATTTCGAGTTTTTTCAGTACCTCTTCCCACCCGCTCGTATCGCACTTCCCTATCTCTATGTAACGCAGCGTAACGCTGCCTCACACCTCCCTCCCTCTCCCTTTAGCGTTACGTAATTTATGAATGACCCGTAAAGAGCTTTGGTTCTCAAAATATTCAATGGTTTTCGGATACCGTTTAATATAGGAGAAGCGCTATTTTTAATACAATATTTTGCACCACGAAGGAGAAGAGTCTTAAAAATATATTGACACTTAAAACCTAAAAATAAACGAAATGGTATATCGCTTTGGAAATACGTTCTTCAATTACATTGGGAGTTGGCAACTTTTTATTTGCTCGTCGTTGCTGCCATACACCTAACACATTACGGAATCTAGAACAATGTTAATGTTGAAGCAAACAGATGAGTTAACTAAGAGAAGTTTTGGTTGAAATGAATTTCTCTAGTTGGTTCTGCTCTAAGTGAGTAAGAGTACGCGATTAGAAGTCCGAGACGCAAGAAGATTGCTTTGACTAATGTTAGATGTTACATGTCTCAGGCAAATGCCAAGAGTGACTCCTAAAACCAAATGTGCCAACAAAAGAGACTGCAGTGACCTCAGTTGATGCCCTGAGCCACCTCTCCTGGTGGTGTCGCCTGGCACTAAATCCTCCTAATATATTCAATACCGTGTTCGGTCTACCTGGAAGAGTGGGTGACCTGGATTCCTGCCCGCCCCTTCCCAGCTTACCTCCTCTCCTTCCAAGCGAAGGGGTGTCTTGACCTGAACCGACCAGGTGAGAGAGTACCAAGAGCTAGCAGAAGCTCGGGTAACAAAGGGTGCGCTTTCATGGAGCTTTTCCAAGAAAATTACTCTGTGGATATTTTGTCGAACCGATAATGGTCAAGAATGTGAAGGTATTTTGAAATCTGGTATTGTAAAATGCTCTTGACCTCCGCCAACGGAGTTTAAAAGTGGTTACTCGTAGGAGCTGAAAAGGAATACTTCCCGGGACTGTGCTCGTTGAAAGGGCCGAATGATATTTCTGAAGATTCTTCGACATTTTCTCCCACCTGCTGAACCTAACACTCTGGTTCAAGTTTTGCAATACATGGACTCAAATTGTAGAAACTACTAGAGAAATTTATGTAGCATAGTTCAAAAAGGATGTAATACAGTATTTTGAATACACAATTTTCATTATCTTCTTAAATTTTTGTATGACTTGAGTGTATGAATTTTATAAAACTTGTCTTCATTATTTTCAAATTTGTGAAACATTTTACAAGTGACCTTCAATTCGTAGTCCAAAATATTTATTTATTTATTTATTTTGCAACGCTTTTCTATTTAGAATTTTTATTAAAATCATATTAGAAGATGCGCGAAAAATCTGTGTACTGGGCGGCCATCACTGAGGAGGGAGGCGGCCCCAAATATCGTCTCCAAAACATCGACTTAATAGGTTTTCGATATACAGCCGGGCCACAAAAAATATATTGTGGCGTCGTGGTAGCTAAATAACGACACAGACACGAGCTCTATGTACAAATTGGTTTATTTAAATAATGTACAAATTTACAGCTCTGGGGTTATGTTCGCAGTACCTCCCACGCGCCTGCTCCCGTCCCTAGGGCTAGTGCATCCCCCACCTTCCGCTTTACCGCGCCGGTGGCCGACACCGTGTTTCGCACACGCCGTGCCTCAAGGACCGCACTCCCGTCTCGGCGAGCATGCACGTCTACCCACGAGGTGCTCTGACAACGAACTGCCGCCTCCGTTAACTTACTTTCGCGGTCGGCTTCCGCCCTCTAAAGGCCGGCCGGACCACATGTCGCGCACTGGGTCCGGTGCCCCTGCCCGCTCCTCTTGCATCACGGGGGGTAGCAAGGAATTTTCCACTTTCCAGTGCCTTTGTCTGTCCCATGTGTCCAGCAGCCTCCGTGCCGGGCCGTTTGAAAATCTGGCTGGCATGTGCTGACGTTACAATATTCACATTTCTTGTAAGAAAGTATCCACGGAAACCAATGAAACAAAGAATTGACGCAGGGCCAACAAATTGCTCGGTGATTACAATCCTTAGCTCGCATTGTGCCACTCAATGTTTTCTGAACAGTCAGTATTCAATTACAATTACAACCTTGAATTCCAAATTGTTTCGATCACAACTTGTTCGGAATTCTAGATGGCATGTCAACATCTTAAACGTTTAAAATACCTTCTCAAACCTTCCCCAGATTCTGCTGTATTTCATGACCATTTTCTGTAGACAATTCCATTGCGGGTTCACGGGTTTTGGTCCAAAAAATAACGTATTCTAGTTTGCCGACGTTTCGGAGTTTATTATAGCTCCATCTTCAGGGCTAGCTCCTTACTGATTACACATATTCCAAATCTTCTTGTTTCCTTGATAGTGCTTCCCATTCCATCATAGCTAACGGGTTTGCAATTTTCTGATGGGTTACGATTAACTTCACACAATACTTTCAAACAATACAATAAAATTGAAATATAACAAGCAAATAATCAAAGCATAAAACAATTTTGTGGTGCTCGGCCAGTTTAAGTGATGGAATCTAGTATGGATGTCCCTTGCATATACAATATATGTATTATAATAAAATAAATATATGTTATAATAAAAAATAATGTATATAAAAAAAATAAAATAAACTAAAATCATAATTTTTCTGTCAGTAATTGATAACAACTAGTGATGTACAATAGACATATTCCATCAGATCCATCCAATAGACATATTCATGCAAACTAGAATACGTTATTTTTTGGACCAAAACCCGTGAAACCGCAATGGAATTGTCTTCCCCAGATTCTTCCTAAGGCAAAAACATTTTTTCCACGGTACCGTACAACTAAAACTCATGCGAAGTATGCAGAAGCAATGGAAATGAATGAGAAGAAAGAATTCAAATACTCCTTGTGTCCAGCCAGTCTCATGAACATTGAACTTGATAATCCCTTGATAAGGGTTATTCTCCAAATAAACTTTGCCTTTAGTAGCACGTAATCAGTATTTTTTGTTAAATATGTGAAAGCAATACATAGCGAGAAACGTAAAAGCCCGTGTATTGGGAACTCTTAATCATATCCTGCATTATTCTACGGGGTTCTGTTTCCTGCGGAATATGTGGAGTTTAGAAACTAATTGACGGGGCGATTACATTCTTTGAATTCAAAACATTTGTATTATTATAATATAATTTTTTTAATTGTTATAGAATTTTTCATTTTAGAAGTAGCCAGTAACAGCAGCACCAGAAATCCGCGTCGTAGCATTGGCAGGCACTGTTCATGGCTCGTGGCATGCGTCACCGACCAGCCAGTTTATCATGCTACGACTGGTCATTCATATTATGTCCCATATGAAACAAATGTGTGAACTCCCGCCCGCAGATACGAGGGTAGAAATCAGTCACGCGAGCTGTGCGCCGTGAAGTTTCTCTCGTCTTTACCTCTATCTCATCAGTCACCTGGCGGAGGACCTGATCTTGTAGTCAGAATCATCTAAAATAAAGGGAATATTCACTGTTAATCTAAAGACAATTTTGGAAGGTTAACACAGATTATGAATGCATGTCAATGAAGAAGGGAGGCGTTGTTTTTCAATATGACAATCAGATGAACTGACGTTCACTGTTTTGTGTTTCAGTGTAAAAGTTCACACGACTGATTTTCTCATTCTGAAATTTATATTCTACAATAAATGTCCGTTTTCTGACCATTACAGCTCATGAAAGAAAAATGAAACTAAAACGAATAAACCAATGTAGAAATATTTATCGAAGTAAAATTGATGTCAGGAATTTATGTTATTTAATACAATAACTCTAACGTCTTGATGCAATAATAAGTCTAGAAGTGCTTTTTATTAACTCCTTGCAAAAACGTGAAATAACCTTGCAAATACATTCGACCGGTCTACATTACCAGCACATATTTCTGTAATAAGTGAATATTTTCACTCACACCTAATGCTTACGTTTATTAGACATTTTAGGGCTGTATGTTTTTTCTACTTCGAATTGGCATCCGCATTAATGTGTTGCATGACATTGTTTTGTACTACACATTATAATCATATAAATACGTATAGACAGAGTAAGGAATTCGAAAACCTCTTCTTGAATTCAAGAATTATGCATTGATACATGAATCCTTAAACATTCAATAATGAAAGCGCTTCTAAATAATTAGCTAGGATAATTTTAAAATAATGTCCTTTTTTCTAAATGAAATGGAGCAAGAAAACTGATGAAATGAGAAAAACAGCGAAAAAAATATTCGCACATATTCCTTTCGAAAAATTATGTTAACTTATTTTATATGCACTCTTAAATCGTTAATAAATTTTATCACCCCAAGTTGTAAGAAAACCTAGGCTCTATCAATCAAAATAGTTTTGACAAATCTAAGTTTTCATCTACACTTTCTAATCTAATAAATATTACATTTTATATTCACAATCTTAAACACAAACGAGTTAAAGGATGAAAGGCTAAAGGATTAAGAACATATTATAGCCACCACCTTGTCACCATTTTTAAACGCAATTACGCTCGGAAATATTTTCCGCGACAGTAAAGAAATCCAAGTTGTGGCCGTGTTACTGAGTAATAAATGTATTTTAATAATTAAATTTGTTCAAAATTTGTTCGGAGCGACCATTTTTTTGCACAAATTTAATTATTAAAAGGATCAAAAATAAATTTAACTACTATTCAATATGTATAAGCTTTTCACAATTCCTAAGACATTTAAACGAGACTTTAAAGGGACTCACAAAATATTTACTACTCTGCTTACAAAATATTTCCTAAACAATGCTGTGATAGTTCGGAGCCTTGTATAAGAATTTTCAACACGACCGCACACGAAGACTTCGAGGTTCATTGCTTGGAGCACGGACGCAAATACCGAGTGAAGTTACTGCGTCGTAAGTCTTCCAAACGCTTCTGGATTAGCAATAAAAGTCACTAAAATTTACTTTTGCGTCAGATCGTTCTTTTCAAGAGATATGGTGATCTTTGACACTCTACCGAGACCAGAAGGTAAAAGCTCGAATTCCCCAACATCACAGGAATTTGTGGCACCCAAAGGTAGCAAAGGGTGACGGCTGTAGTAGTTTCTTCTCTGGAATCAAAGACATTCTCCGTTTCATCGGGTAACACACACGCCGCCAAAGAGTCTAAAGAAAAACGGTGCCCCCACAGGACATAAGCGTCAAAGAATTCAGAGAATTCCGCGGTGGAGCAAAAAAATTAAAATGGTATTTGAAAGACGAATTTGCCGGAACGAATAAACCAAATCCAAACTGAATTCTTTAGTTGGATTCCTTTAATCTTGAATATCAAAGGTGACTGGTTTCAGAACATAACAAGTAACACAAAAATGTGTTGTATGTGAGATAAAACAGTTTTCTCATATTTTTCGGAGAATTTTTTTCATTTTCGAGAAAAATTCGGAGGTTGTCTGGAACCATCAAACATATGCCAAGCAAGTACAAAGAATTCCTTAGTTGAAGTTTTTTCTTGGTCGAAATAGTTTTGCGTAAAAAAAGAGGAATAATATAAGAAAGAAATATAAACATATGTGTAAAAGACAAAATGAAAGGAAAATTCTGTGAAATACCAAGTGTTTTGAATATTTATCGTTTATTTATTTATGTAATATTTCAGCGATTAATATTAAAATTCAATAATTTTCTCTTAGAAAAACTAGTCATGCCTAACACAATGTGTCTTGTAGTAAAGAAGGTTTATTTCGGACAAGTCTGATAACATTGAGAATCGCCGTCTTATTAATAGATGGTAAAGGTAGATACCACTAATTTGTGGTAGTAAGAAGATCTATTAATAAATAATTAATAATATATGGTTTAAAAATCAAATTCAGTGATAATTTGATTCAGGCCTAGCCTGACCTCGAAACTGGGATGCAAAAGGTAAATATAACAAAGAAGATTTTTCTTATTTCATATTTTCTCCTTTACTACTACTCCATAAAGTGTTGTAATGCTACAGAGAAAAGCGTCAAAATGATTTTTTGACGAAAAATCTCGTATTGTGAATCCCTTTAAAGCCGAAAGAGTGGATTTTTCTTGCTCGTATGTAAGTAATTAATTACTTCATAAGCTGTACAGTAAGAATTCACATTTTGTAGGTCCTTGTTGCAAAAAAATGTAGTTTTTGGCCAAACATCTGTATTCGGCCAAATGTAGCATGGCTCTCTTGTCCCGTGGCGTTCGAGATTGACCGAAGCGATGTGCGGAGGTGATCGCGAGCAGCGTCTTGCGAGGCGTGGCTTTTCGCCACGGGACAAGAGACCAGGGGCGGCGCTAGTGTAGCGAGCTGGGGTTCTCTTGGCAGATACTGAGGCGGCTCGTCTCAGGAGTCGGTGTGCTGTGGAGAGCAGCGTTCCTTAGGAGTGTTCCTTAGGAGTGTACATGCTGTAATAAACTAATGTAAATATATATGTACAGCAAACTCCGTGTCTGTGTTCTTCCTCATCTCATGACGACGTCACACTGCGTTTACGAACATTTCTGGACAAAGGTTCCAAACGTGTTTTTAATTCTTTTTGGGGGGGCTTGAAAAAATCAAAGTTTGCTATTAAAAATGTATCAGGGCAGATTTTCGTCGAAAATGGTTTTCTGAAATCTAAAAGAAAAAACATTTATACAAGTAATTTGATTCTGATTTTTAATACGATGAAGCCTTGGGATAAAACGTCCCTCGAGGTAATAAAATTTCTAGCTTCGCGCCCAAGTTTAATTAAATATTTTTGAGGTTTTCGAAACCTTTTTGCGGGTTCATCTAGTATTATAATGTTACGTAACAGTTGCGAGAAAGTGTTGTGGCAACACCACTAGATTATTTTGTCTAACAAGACTTATTCGAAAGAAGAGATTTGGTTTTTGTCGCGGCCGAATAAAAATAATCTTCGCAGAAAATGTTTTCTTGGGCATCGACGGAAGGAAGCGGCGTCGGTTGCGTAAGGTGGTAGTTGTTCCTAGAACACATCCCGGATTTCACCTGAAGAGGTCGCGGGCAACCGCGTCGCCCATGATGTCGGAAGTGGCCGCGCCGTTGCGCCACCGTCGCCACCGTCGGAAGCGAACAGCGCTTGCGGAAAAACCACTTCCGAGCTCACCGGCTTGGCTTGGCGCGAGGCGGGGCGGCACAGCGGGGACCGCGGCGGGGCGAGGCGGGGCGCCGCGAGGCGGCGCGGGGCAGGGGGCGGCGCGGGGCCGGGGGCGGGGCGGGGCAGGGGGCGGGGCGGGGCAGGGGGCGGGGCGGGGCAGGGGGCGGCGCGAAGCAAGGAGCGGAGCGGGGCGGCGGGGTGCGGAGCGGCGGGGACGGGGGACGGGGTGGAGCGGCGCGGGGCGGGGCGGTGGGGGACGGGCCGGGGAGCGGGGTGGCGACGGTCTTGGGCTGTGGGTAGCTGGGCATCGGCAGTGAAAACGGTGGCTCTGGTGCACCTTTTATACAAGTTAAAAGATTTTCAACCACGTCGTGATTGGTGAGGTGGACACATCCCGTGATAAGCTCGGTTAGGAACACTGGCTAGATTCTTCTGAGAAAGTTCTTATGCGTCATGGAGCACTAAACCGTACACGATACGAACCCATTGCCCAGCCACTGCGCTTGCACGAACTCTCACGTTACGAAAGAGTTCCATCGGAAAACGAATCTTCACCTCTAGACGATGAATAAAACTGTACCGGCAACTGTATACTGCTCATATGATACTCTCTGATACTGCTAACTCTTTATTCTCAAGTAACAGCAGGTTGTTGATTAGCAGCTGCAGTTGAAGAAATACGAATGTAGGTGATGGGCATTATGCAGATTGAGCGTTTCTAATACATTCTACCATTATCTTTCTACTTCCTTCTTCATCCCCAATCTTTTCCTTCGTTCATCCTTTCTTACTAGTTTACTTGTATCAAGTTGAGAATATTCCATTCAACTGACGGGTGCCATGCTGGTAGTGATTTAACGGTTGTCGATTAAACTCGCCCGATACGAATTCATTATTGATTGCGTGTATCTTTAGTTCTCTCCCTATTTAAAACACGGTATCTAGGATTCTTCATTGACTCTTGGTTAAATTCAATGTTTGAGCACACAATATTATTGCAAATTTAACGCAGGTGTAGAACTCGAATATGTTGGCACAAACCAATTATTTTTTGGGAGTATACGCGACAAATGCACTTTCATTGCCGTCTTTCTTTACACTCTTTGCAAAGGGTCCGCGCTGCGGCCACTCTGGCCCACATTTCCGTCGCGCAGCCCGTCCTCCTCCGCCTTCGTTATAACCTTCTCCCCCTCCACCCCTGACACACGCCAGCCGCGCGCGGCGCGCGCATACCCGCCCGGTGGCTCCGCTTCGGGAGCTCCGCCGGTGCTGCGGGGTCGCCGCCCCGAACGCCCTGCCCCCGCCCGCCCTACCCTCCAGCCCCCCGGCCCCGCCACCCACCTGCCCCGCCGCCCACCTGCCCCGCCGCCCACCTGCCCCGCCGCCCACCTGCCCCGCCGCCCACCTGCCCCGCCGCCCACCTGCCCCGCCGCCCACCTGCCCCGCCGCCCACCTGCCCCGCCGCCCACCTGCCCCGCCGCCCACCTGCCCCGCCGCCCACCTGCCCCGCCGCCCCCTGCTCCGTCGCCCCCCTTCCCCGCCACCCCCTGCTCCGCCTCCCCCTGCTCTGCCGCTCCCCTGCACTGCCGCCCCCCTGCTCCGCCGCCCCCCTGCTCCGCCGCCCCCCTGCTCCGCCGCCCCCCTTCCCCGCTGCTCCCTGCCCCGCCGCCACGTTTCCACCGCCCCCGGCCCCGCCGCCGCCGGCCCCACGGCCCCGCCGCCGCCGGCCCCGCCCACTCGGCTCCGCTTCCCAGCCCGGCCCCGGTCCGCCACTCCTGCCCCCGTCTCACCAACGCACCGGTCGCCAATAGTCCCTAAATAGGTACGCAAGAGGAGGGGATCGGATGTCAGTGACGATCACGATGACATTAATTCATTGTTTCGGAGTGCGTCATAGACGCTGCGGAGTGCATGGAGGTTATTATTGCCGTTAGTGTAGTGCACGTTTAATCGCAGGATGTGGCGATGATTTTCCCCCCCCCTATGCGGTGATCTTGGGCGAGATCTTGCACCGACCGACAGGTCGGCTTGTGGGTTTTGCCCCCAAACTCAAACGAGCCACCACCGCATCCGGGACAAAGTCGTAACTCACGACTGGTCTCCCGGTCTGTGTGATAGTGCATATAAGTAAGAGATGAGGATGGGACAAGAAAGAGGAAGGAAAGATCGCGCACAATCCGTTGACAGTTGGTTGTGGTAGTTTTTCGGCATTCGCCCAGTGTTGATCGGAACCAAAGGAAACTACCGATCAGAGCAGCAGACCGCTAGAAATGACAGCATGATGGGTACAAAAGAAGTGACGTGGTGGTGAATGTGGTGGATACGAAAGCCGTGACGTGGAAGAAAGGGTGGATGCGGCGAGAGCCACGCAGCGGGGGCGGGATGGGCGTTAGCTGTGTCGCCAGGGCGGGTCCGCGGGGGAGGGCCAGGGCCGCACGTGCGCGATCGGATTCGCGCTGGCTGGCAGCAGGCGCGCACCTGCCACGTGCGGCTTCCTCTGCCCCTCGCGGCCTCTGCGACGACCGCCCGCGCGCCCGCCCCACTTGCCCCTCCGCCTACAGACGGAGTCCTGTTGCGCTCGATCTCCAGGGAGGACGCGTCGACACTTGGAAAATAAGACAATTTTAAGCACATTTGGTCTAATTAACTCTTTGGATATTCCAAATTCTTCGCGGCGGTGGTGTAGCGGTTAGCGTATCGAACTGTTATACCCAAACTCGCGGGTTTAAACCCGATCGAAGCCATGGATTTTCAGGGGCAAAAAATTCCTTCGTACGCTTTCCTTCGGAGGGGAAGTAAATCCGGCTGTCCCATGTTAGTAGATTTACTGCATGTACAAGATCCTCAAGCCTCAATGACGTCTCTGAGCTAAATTCAAAAAATCGCCTGTTTCGTCGCCCAAGGATTCTTGGCCGACGAGGCTTCTTGGAATACTTTCTTTCTCCGCTAGTTGGTAAAAGGAGCTTAGCGAAATTTGCGTGGTCAGACGGAAGAGCAGGCCTCATGGCCTGAGTCTCGCCACGTAAAATAAGGCATTAATTCAATTCAATTCAAATGGCTGAGCCGTGATAAGTACTCAGAAGTTGGTTTGAAAAAATACTTGCTATGCAAAAATTTGCATTGACATTCCAAAACATGTAAATTGTTTATTTTTTAAACAATGGACATTAAAAATTTGTGTACGCTCTTCAAACAAATTTAATCTTCGTAGTGAGGTCTAGAGAACGTAGTTTTGAAAAACAGCATTTGGTAGAGCTGTCGGGAGGCAGGCATGTCCATCGCTATCAACCTCTCGGGCCAAGTCATTTTCGACACGAAATCTAATGTTTCCACATGTGAAAATTTTTTATCAGTTGGAAAATATCATGTGAGGATAATAATTATCACAGTATGATTCACTCCACATTTCTCACCTTTCTTTACGTTTCATTGTAAACCTCTCCATAACATTCTAAAGAGACTACACGGATCTAATATTCGTTTACCCTGTGGCTGGTCAATGTATTATAAACCTAATTTTCTTAAAAATTCAAAGTATACTTGATTATCATCCTACGAATTCCTTAATATAATTAGTAGAGCCTAACGTTAGGCAAATTCTAACTTTAAGTGTTGTATTTCACATTTAATCAGCGTTCGAACATATTCTGTACTGCTGTAGGTACTATTGTTTTGTTTTCCATGCCATTTATCTTGTAATTTTATGTAATCTATATGTTGTCTCTGGCCATTTTCTAGAGACAATTACATTTTTCTTCTTTTCTTATAACATTTTTATTACAAACACTTCGTATAAGTGAACTTTTTTTGTGAACTATACATTGGCTCTAGCCATTTTCTAAAGACAATTAAATTTTTCTCATTTCGACAAAGTTTTTGTTATAAAAATGTTATAAGAAAGGAAGCAAAAGTAGAAGAAATTTAATGGTCTTTAGTAAATGGCTAGAGACAACACGCATGTTAAAAAACTGACACAGAAAACTCTAATTTCTTGGGCTTGAGATAAAGTCGCTATAAATGAATATTCCGTTGACTTTTAGACCAGATCGGAACAATGGCGCTTGCTACTTGTTTATCAATAGAATGTCTACGCTTGTGAGACACGCAAATACCACGAAAATGCGATCATTGCACTTTAGAATAAATTCCTTTTTGCTAGCCTATTTTAGTAAAAAATACATGCCTTTTTGGCCGCCCATTTAAGTAAAATAAATGCCTGAACTTCGTGGCTTTGTTAATAACGTTTCCTGAAATGAGAGTGAGGGAATATGCTGCTGACGTGGCAATTCAAAAGCACATTCATTTCTTTTGAGAATTTTAAAGACAGCCATTGAGACGTGAATTGCCTCGAATAATATCATCTCTAGTAATAGTCTCCTCGAGTCCATTGCAAGGCCAAAAGACGAAATAAATGCTCCTACCCCCAACAGAGCGCTGCTCGGTTTATAATAGCCCTCTCACACTTATCAGCATTCATATTTCTTGCATTGTGTGCCCCCATGTTGAAGTATGCGCCATTACCATCCGCCTGATGATGGAGCCGCACATGTATGTTACGCTTATCCCTCTGAGCGCGCTGTGTCAATACGCCCCAGCGAGGGGAGCGGTGATGGGGCGGCGGCGGCTGCGTCCCCTTCACGGAGTTCATGTTCGTCATGACGACCGCGCCCGCCCCGCCCCCGACCCTCTTCGCCCCTCGCCCGCCTTGTCCCGCCCCGCGACTGTCCCCCGGCGCTCTGCACCTCTCCGCGACTGTCCGGTCCGCCTCGCATGCCCCCACGCCCCGCTGCACGCCCTGTCACAATCCCCGCTGCACACCCCGCCTCACACCCTGTCACATTCCCCGCCTCACGCCCCGCCGCACACCCCGCCATTCTCTGTCACAGTTCCCGCCGCTCGTCCCACCAACTCCCTGTCAAATTCCCTAGCGCGTGCCCCGCTACACTGCCTGCCGTACTCCCTGTCGCACTACCAGCCGCACACCCCGCCACACTCCCTGTCACACACCCCACCACACTCCCTGTCAAACACCCCGCTGCAGGCTCCGCCACACTCCCCGCCGCACGCTCCGCAACTCTGTCACTCTCTCCCTGTTTCACTTTCACCCCGCCGCAGCCCCTCCATACGCCCCAGAAATCCGCTACGCCGCCCCACACTACGCGTCCCGCCATGCCTCCCTGCCGCATGCTCCGCTGACCCCCCCGTCACAGACCTCGCCCCGCCCCGCCCCGCCCCGTCCCATCTCGCACCTCGCCGTGCACTGTCCGCCGCACACCACACACCACTCAGCCCGCACTGCCCATCCCGCTCCGTATCTCGTGTCTCTGCGCGCGTCCCCGCCTTCACCCACTCCACCGTCCATCTACGCCCCTCTGTTCCATTCCATACCCTCCACCCCAACTTCTTCAATCCTTACACCTTCCCACCATACACCGTCCCGTCGGTGGCATCACCCGTCTCGTTCCTCCGTCCACTATCCCGTCTCACCTACCTTTCCCCTGCAGCCTACCCTGCGTTCCCTGCCTCACCCCGTCCAGGCGTCGTCTCAGCTAATGCGTCCCGCGCCACCCCCCCAACACGACTCTCCACCGCGGGGCGCCCGGCGCCGTCTCCTTCCCCTCCCCTCCTCCCGCCCACGCCCGCGCCCTTACCCTCGCCCACCCCCCGCGCGCCCTCTCGCAGCCCGAAAGCCGAACCGCCGCCGCGCCGAGGGCGGACCCCTTGATGAAGACCGGCCAGGGGCTCAGGGCGGGCGTAATCCGGCTTAGGCGGCCAGATTACTGCCGCGGGGGCGGTGGCGCCCTGTCGCCGGGACATCGATCACCGCCCCTCCCCCTCCCCCCCCAGCACTCCGCCCGGCGCGGCGGCCCGCTCGCAATCGGCCTGCCGTTTCGTTAGCTCGTGACAGAAAGAGGGGGAAGGAGATGGACGAGGCAGAAGAAAACGACTGAGTCGGCAATTAGATATTCAGACCCGATACTGGAAGCTAGGCAGCAGCAGTGGATGCATTAAGGACACGTTCGTATCTCGTAAACCCCTAATAATTTGAATATTTCGAATCCTTTAAACCCGCTTACCCCTTTAGTTCTCTTCGATATACGTTGAAATGTATGATTTTTGAACTTTAACACAGGCCTAAATGAATATTCTTCATACTTTTTCTTTATATATGAAGGGTTTCTTACAGAAAACAAACTACTCCAAATTCGAGATTTTTCAGGCGTCACCAAAAATATTGTTGCATAGACGTTCATATTTATGATTTGTCTTCGTGTTATATTTTTTAACAAGGTGGCCAAGTGACAGGAATGTGTTTGAATGGCGAACACTTTCCTTGTTTTCGTTTTGTGTTGTTTCGTTTGGTGTTGCTGGGAGTCGCATGATCGCAACTTAATCGAGCAGTGCTGGCGATCATGCGACTCCTAGCTGCAGGACCGAGAACGACGCGAAATACCGTGAGATATTCCATCCTGAAGACAAGCCCCCACGAGCCAAGAAATAAAAACCCAAATACAGCCCGTGTTTAAACGAATCGGGCCTATCGAACCCAAATGCCGGCCGGCCGGACGACCGACATTTCGGCCACAATCGCTTCCCCTGCGACAGCCGCCTTGGCGAGCGGCGACGCGCGAATCGGGCGCGGAGCAGGCCGGCACGGAGGCAGCGGGGGCGGGGCTGTCCAGGCTAACGAGAAGCCAGGCGGCCCGGGCGTTTATTTGGAGACGCGCGCGGGGCGGGCCCGTGTTCGCGGACGCGCGAGCGGCGGACCGGGCCTGGGCTGGCCGCTTCCTCCTCCGCCGCCGCCGCCGCACGGCGCGGCGCACGCAGCTGCGACTTCCTGCCGCGGGAGCGCCCGCCTGCTCGCCCCGCGCGGCGCGGCGCGGCGCACGTGCGAGATCGCGCCTGTGCGTCACCGCCCCGCGAGGAAGCCGGACGCGCAGGCGCCGCGCGCCCGCAACGGGACACCTTCCACTTGGTCTGGCCGGCCCTCGTGTTCCACACTATACTGCGAGTTTTCTAACTCTGCCCATCGAGTTCCTATGGCCACAATGGAATATCACACGGCATTTCGCCTCTTTCTCGTCCGTGCCGCTAGATGTCGCGTGATCGCAAGCACTGCTGGATACTGTTGCGATTATGCTGTATCTAGCGGCACGTCTGTGAAGGACGCGAAATACCGGGACATATTCCATCCTGAAGACGGGCCTTCAGGGGCAAAGTTAGAAAAATCGCAGTATAGCTTGTCAGCTGGGTCGAATTCAGTCGCTGTCTGGAGGAGAACAGACAGTTTTTGCATCCTCGAACGTTAAGTCCGATCGATCATCTGCTAATGCACAGTGCAAGTTTCGCAGTTTCGCATCACTTTAGTGCATCTGCGCATGCGCAGAAGATCGATTGTACTTCACGTTCGAGGGTGCAAAAACTCTAATAGGGAGCTTTTGCAACCTCGAACTTTAAACACTCGATCTTCTCGGCATGCGCAGATGCACTAAAGTGATGTGAAACGTGGACTGCGCATGAGCAGAAGATCGATAGTGCTTACCGTTCGAGGTAGCAAAAACTCCCTATTTCTACTGACGGGCTGATCTGATCGATGGTTTCTCCAATAAACATCAGGCGAATGCCGGAGCAGAACCTTAACAAACAGCCCGTGGACCGTGCGCGATCTTTCTTTCCTCTTCCTTGTCCTACCCTTACCCCTTACTCACACTTACATCAACTTAAGCTACACTACCACATATGCCGGGGGACCGTACGGGAGCTCAGAGCTTATGGTGGCTGGAGCGTTGCGCCCATGGTGAGAGATCCCTGGTTGAGGAAAACCCCGATAGCCGTCGGGTAGGTAGGCACCGGATCCAGAAGGGAAGATCACTGCCACCACCCGAGGAGGGAAATGCTTTACACTTGTGTACTCTACAGTAGTCTGTTATCTCAAAGTGTGTAATTGAATATTACTTGAATGATTTGAAACTTTTTATGGCATTTAAATCAACCTGTGTGATCTCCGGGTTGAAAATGAGGGAAAAGGTATGTCTGTTCTCATTCGAAACAATTCATTTCTCCATTGATAATTAATCAATCAATCATTCAGCAGTGGTTATTTTACTATATAATAATACCATACGTCTCTGGCAATAGAATATCTTTTTTCAGATTTCATTCTAAATTTCCTTTCTAACACCCACAACAGCATTGTTCGCCCGGCATCCTATTGTTGCCCAACTGGATATAAAACAATTTGACAAGAACGTGCTTGCTGCGAACAGCTCGGAAGTAGACTGGATGGTAAGAGTAACATGTTATCTGAAATTATTGATACCCCGACCACTTTAAACTCAGTAGGTGTTTTGTCTCGACAAAAATAAAATGGCTGTGATACATCTGTACTCTGGTGCCCACGCCAGTGCTCGAGTGTTAAGAAGAAATGCGAATCCAAACGTCAAAAAGGAAATCATTCGATTGCTTGAGAATTGGTCTTCCCCTGCCTCGTTGTTCGCCCAATTGGTCGCTACAGATTTACAAAAGGTGCGAACTAGCGTCACATATCTAGCTTAGACATGGAAGTCTTGACCCTGCGTGGTCTGTCACCTCACACAATGGCCATGTTCTTTCTACCAGCTGGCATAAGTACCCGGGATGGACACGTTGGGCTTCAGGTCCTTATCCGCACCCCCCGCCGTACATGTACGATGGCAGGCTTGTATCCGAATCCCGCCGGAACGCAATTTTCCGTCACGGCAACCTTCCCCTTCAATGTCTGGGTTGGGGAGATCCTGGCAGCTAGCTATCGAGGCTAGTACCGGAGACCAAACAACGCGCTACATACATGCACCGGGAACAAGTCCTCTTTGCCCAGCATATCGGGCCATTGATACTAAGAAGCCGAGATCCCATCCAATCAAAGGTTCGGGCGGCTTGGCTTCCCCTTCCCGTCTCCTCTCTGCCTACACCATTAGGCTAATGACGTGAGTACCGCCAGAACCTAGGCATCCTGACAAGGGGATATCTGGTCCCCGTCAGACTTCTCTCTGTGGGATACGGAGCATTGCAAAGAACGTCCTTCGCCCAATCCTGCCCCAAAATCGACGCGCCCGAGGCTCAACTGGGGGTTACCGGGCAAGGCCCGGCAACACAAAGCTTAGCATCGCCTACGCACTGCCTCCACCTTGAAACTAACGACGTGAGTCCCACCGTGAAACTCAAGGTCCGGCTGCTGTCCTACAACTCCACCAGGGATCACGGCAACCTCCCTCACCGCGATTCTCCCCCTCCCCTCCGGCGGTCCCGCTCATTGTCTTCTCGTGTCAGCCTCCGCATAAACTCTGCGGAGAGCAGTTTCTTCCGGGTCCGCCGCGCGGGTTGCGTCGCCAGGCGTCGCATCTCCCGGGGCCTCCCGCGGCGCGGCGCCCTCAGCTCCTTCTCGGAAGCAGAAATTCCGCCGCCGCCGAGTGCGAACGGACGCATGGCTCTCATTACGGCGCCGCGGCGCGCCGGGGCCGTTGGACCGCTGGATGTGGGCCGCGGCCACATGTGCGCCGCTTATTTTGGAGAAGCTCATTGCAGGCGCGCGGTCACCTTCAGCCCGCGGCTCGCGCTCGGCCCACGCGCAACGGCGCGCGGGGGTGGGATTCTCGACAAAGAGCCAAATAGCTAGGTCCAGTCCTGTCGTCTGGAGGAGAATCCTGGCGGTCGGCTGCTCTGATCGGTAGGTTTCCGTGGGTTCTCCCATCAACACCAGGCCCGTAAGCCGGAGCAGTACCCTAACGAACGGACCGCGCAGGATGTTTCCTTCCGTTGTCCTACCCTCGCTCTTTACTTGCACACTCCCTTACATGCAGTACACTATCACGTATGTCGGGAGACCGGTCAGGAGCTTAGAGCTTGCCCCGGCTGGACGGTGCTTCGCTGGTGGAGATACCTGGTTGTGAAAACCCCGCTAGTCGACTGTTGGTTGGCGACGAATCTTGCCATACAGGGGCAAGATCACCGCCACATCCCAAGCAAAGAACTTGCACTACATTTGCGGGACTAATGACCTTAGGAGTTGACGACCCAAAATCACTAGTAAATAACTAATCACCATGCTTAATTGCCTACGGAATTTGAAACTGAAATTATATTTTAAAATAGAAAATGGTAAACAGTATGTAGTGATGGAGTTATTTCGGGTGGTTCGTTGCAGCGTTGAGGTTTTGCCGCGTCATTTCGGGAATAAATAGCAACACAGGAACAACATGAAGAGCCGATGTTTGTTTAGTTATTACGAATTTCGTTACAGCACTGCAGTTCATCATCCTATTATCTTATTCCCAAATACCCGCAAGATTATCCATGATCTGAATTGATTTTCTTAGCTAATGATTGTATCGCCGGAGGGAGAATATTTTTTGTTCACATAACATAAACAACAAAAAATCGAGTAGACTCTATTGGGAACGCATCTGTAATGGAGTACCGGAATCATATTGTGCGAACTGTGGTTTGGGTATAGAAACAACGTAAGGTCATAGCCAATTTAAATTTTTCATGCTTTGCAAACCGTACACGAAGAGCATACGCTACAGCTCGTGGAGTTTTGCGGTCTAATCATTAGAGCTGGACAAAGACACTCGGTTCCGATCGTTCTTGACGACGACAGCAGCACGCCGAGGTGGTCTGCTTGAGAGTGCTAATTCCGGCACTGCCGTTCAGGCAGGTTATCAGCTTGCTTCCACTGCATCGGCCTGGTTACTGGACTACAGCTGCCACAAGAAGTGGTCAACTAAATAAATAAATTACAAAGAAATTTGTTCTCAGGACATGAATACGTATTATATCCCTCGGAGATAAAATTTACTTCCCACGCTTCGTCCATACATTCATGTTTTTTACGAGTATCTTTGTAGTCCGATGCTGTGACTCAAGCCATGATTCAATTAAACATCTAAAATTTATTTATTTCACTTTCAATGGAGGTGGTAACTGAACTGTGTACAAACTGGTAAAGCATTCTCTAAGACGAAAACTGAATTAAAATACGATCCCACAAATGCACGACGCAAACGTGTTCTTAGTTGTGCAATTGAGATTGTGCTCGTCCGCAAGCGGAGCCATTTTCTCTTATTAACATAACTCTTATTCGAATGAAAACTAAGCTTCCGCGGCCAGTCTCTATGTACTTGGCTGGCCGGAAGACGCTATGAAATGAATTTCGCCCTGAGGAAGGTCACAGCATGGTGCCGAAACGCTGACGTGTCCAGGACGCGACCGCCAAGTAGGTAGTATTAGTTATTCGCGACTAATATGGAGCTTACCGTTTGCGAGGCATGTGTCGTACAATCAAATAAATTCGGGGGATTTTAGGCTAAAAACTGAAAGCGAAATTTATGGTAATACACGCAAATATTGATTTATTGAGTGAATTAGTTTTTAATTATTACTTTACATTTCCGGGCGTAACAACTGCTATGGTCATTAGCCCTGTAAGTGTGGTATCCCTGGAGGTGATGGTGTTTCTTCCCCGCGCGAACGTAAAATCTGGTGTTGACCACAACTCTTGTTGCTGCTCACAGATGAAACACGGCGAAGTACTAGCAACTGACGCACAGAGCACCCTCAGCCGATACTGCCGAGAACAGCCGAGAATGAGCGATACTGACACAGCCGATTCCTGACAGACGAATGCCAGTCGTTTCTCCGGGCAGATGAGGCGCGTGCCCGCCCCTGGCGAATCCAGGGAGGGGCCACGGCCACCCCCTAAAAGGTCTACAGTTTTCGTGTACCTTTCTTTATTTGGAAAAATTGATTTAAATATGTAATTATGTCCGACTTAAGTAATCATTTAAACAATAATATTGTGTAGTACATCTACAGTACATAAATGACAAACAATATAATTAAAAATATATTTATTGTATAACAAAAGTCTACGACGCCCCGCCTCAAAAAAATGATCGGCTAGATCCACCCCTGGTGCTCGCTCTTGCAAAAGGAAGATGCGTTTCGCGAACTTGCGAAAGCAAATAAGCGAAAACGATGACTTAATAGAATGCTTTTGGCCCGTCTCTACTAACCATGCCATCGTTCTCGCTCAAGGGCGACCACACCCTCGGATCGAAAACATTCTGCCGAACGACCCCTCTGTGAAAGTTGCGGTGAGGGTAAACATACGGTGCTCCGATTGTGTGTATGTGACGCGTACCATCAGCGCGTCCACGCCCGCAACACATGAGCGATATGGCTTCTTTCTTCCACATTGTCCTTCTAAAGTACGGAGCGCAGATAGTACGATCGCTACATATGAGCCATTTAATAGGTTTCCAGCACATTTAACATCATATTTCTGTTTTTTCTTGCGAAACTCGTAACCCCAAATGATGGATTTTAAAGGGGTTTCAAGATAAAACGTTCATTAGTTAATTAATAGCATTGGAACGCGAGAAACAACAATACAGTGTCATCTCATGTATCACCCTTCACATTAATCTTTCATCAGTGGCGTTAAAACGGTATTTGGAAACATTTTGAAGTTAAAACCATACATTGAATGGATTTTTTTCTTCTTGTTTCAAGATTTTCCTACTCTTCCACTTCAATCCTGGATACTAGTGTTTTCCTCAAGTACGAGCTCTACATACTGAGCATGACCTCCAGAACACTGAGGAAAAGTATAAAACCGCTTTCTGTGACTTACTCTTGATTTTTGTCGATGAAACCATGTATTTAATATTTCTTGGATATACTATTCTCAATGATTCCCGTTTATATTTTTATGCGGTCATTAGTGATTGCAAAACTAATGAAACATACTCGTTTTCGGAAAATGAGTATGATTGCGATATTTAACGATCCTGTGGTGACTTTTTCGTTTGCTTCAAGACTTTCTTACTATATTTTTTAAAGAATTGAGGATGATAAAATTTATTTTGGATTTGAAGCTCAAATTTCAAACACAAATACTGCTGACGTGATTGTCGTGATTTACAGTGCATTGAAACTTATCTGATTGGCTTTTGAAAAGATGGTACGATACTTAAGAAAAATATTCTAAGTAGGAATAGATTTAATAACTAACTGCAGTTTCTTTTGACTGTGAGTCAGTCTGTGCTATGTACTTGACGTTACCCACTGACAATAGTGCAGACTAATATATAGCTTAGTATGAATTGTGAATATTGTGTTATCTTGTAAATATTGCTAAAAATATTGTCTTAAAAAAAGAATAATGGAAGGAAAAATAAAATTTATTAAATACAAAATTTTTAAATGAATTTTCGAGGTTATAAGTAATTATATCTAATATATTTTTGTTACTTTGATTAGGTTTCGTTCATTTTCAATATATTTTTTGTCTTCACTCACCCGCTACGGTTACACAAACCGACTATTTTAAACTCATATACTTATTAAAAAAACTATATTTGTGTTAGTGTTGTGAAGGAAAGCTTTTACCACGAATTTTGCACCATATTCTCCCAGCAAATCTCTTATGTTTCTCGTTTGACCAGAACACACAGAGTATACAAAGCGGAGGGCAGGGATCGGAAGACGAAAGCAGGCGGCGCTGGTGTGGTGGTGGTGGTGGTGGTGGTGGTGGTGGCAGCGGCGGTGCACAATGGTGCGGGTTATGGGGAGAAAGCGGACAAAAGTATGTTCCTTCGTGAAAGTGAAATTCGCATCTGTAAATTCTTACACAGATCAAAAGTCAAAAGGTTCGTATTCTAAGTCTGGGGGATACCTTACTTCAAATAAATAGCTAAGTTGTCGCTGAGCACTGCCTAGACTGCAGTTCTATAGGCAGGCCACCCTGATCGTATCCATCGTTTCCTCAGATCTATTCCAAGCTGGTTCCGTAGTAATAACTTAAAGAACGTACTTCAACCGCTTATTTTCCCAAAAATATAATTAGAACGTAATGAGGAGTAAAGACAGAAAAATGCAATTTTATCGTATTAAAGACCATTGAAAAATGTTCATCATAAAATGTATGGAATTTATGAACGCTCAACTTCTTAAAAATGTCCACGTTTGCGCAACTTCTTTATTCTCCCATCCAAAAAATAAGAAAAGATAATGCGAAACATGAAGCACGATATATTTTATTCTTTTCTAATATACTTGAATCACGTAAATTGTACAGTTTTGAAGGGATAGTAAAACCTGTCTAAGGCGGAAAGTACGGTAAAACCTGGATAAGTCGGGACCCTACCTTCGTCGGAAAATAATGGAACTATTTTCCAATGCAAAGAACACTGAATAAGCCGGAACGCGGAAACAGAAAGAAGTTTTTAGTACGACGATATTGAGCATTCTGGATTAGACGGAAAACTAAACAAACAATATTTAACATTGACTTGTAGGTGAGGCGACATCGTACTAAGACACTCAGAGCTGTCTTCTTTCATTCGCTTTCTCAGCTACCCTCATCCGAACGTCTTATTTTCCATACTACTCGTACAAAAGGCATTGTTAATTTATAATGGCACTGACTTTCACATGCCAATGTCAGGAAAGGAGAATCTCGAAGAGTGATCATTCCACACGTCTTGTAATGCGTGCTTTGGGTTCTGGGTTTACTGTTGCTCATTTCGACGAGTTGCAGGTATTGTGTTAATCAAGGAATTGTGATATCAGACAGCGAATTGAAAATATTAGCTTTTGGTTAAAAATTAAACTACTTGAAGAACACGAACCAATGTAGTTACACGTAACATGTATTTTGTAGGTGAGATAAACAACCTATTCCATCTTTGAACGATTACGTTGTCTGAACTGACAGTTTTATTGGAAGCCTGAATAACTCGGAAACCTGTTACTGATGGAAGAAAATGTTGGACGCAACCAATACTGGAGCTAGCCAATTTTGGGCCCGGGGCATTGCTAAAACGTAGCCCCCTCTCCCGAAAAAAATTAAAAGTGTGAAAGTTGTATCAAGAAAGTATGAGTTATTTCATTTCAACAAATAACAAAATTGCAATATTTAAGCTAGAAAAAATTGGAATTATATTTTAAATAATACGAGTAGTTCTAAGTAAAACAATCTAGTGATCAAATAATACAATTTTGACAGTGAGCTTAAAACGCTTAAATTTTTTGTTGTGTTTAGTTAGTGTTAAATAAAATCACTTGTTAAATAGATGAAATAATAAATATGAATTTCAGTAGAAACGATTTTAATGTTCTTGTCATTTGATTCGTTTCATAGAGTCCTACCTTATAAGTAACTATTTAAGGTAAACAATTAATCGAACATTTTATGAAATATAAGACTACCGTACCGCGACTTATAAAATTACGATAACGATTTTCTCGACTTCTAATTTCTTTTTCAATTTTTTACTATTTTTCCCCATCATCAGGCTCTTTGACTTACGGGACCCCGGGCGATCTCCCAGACTAGCGCCGGCATTGGCCCCAACGATTCCGGCTTTGACAGGTTGGGCTGTAATTATTTTGTCTTCGTTGTGCATCCCTCGAGCCACTGTGCACTGGCGGCGGCGGCGGCGGCGGCGGCGTCTGTCGACGCTGACTCAGAGCGCGGCGGCGCGGCGGCGGCGCGCAGGGCAGCGCGGGGAGGCGGTGGCGGCGGCGGCGGCCGCTGCTGCTATATAGCGCGTGGCAGGCGCCCAAGTTTAGACGCGCGTCTCAGCTGCTGCCGCCGCCGCCGCCGCCGCCGCCGCCGCCGGCTCAACAGCGCACGTGTTGCCGCTCGTCTCCGGCGCGCTCCACCGGCCAAGGTCCGGAATAGGCTGCGCGCCGCGCCGCCCCCGCCCGGGCCGGCACCGCCCCGCACGCCGTCCTTGGAGGGGCACTTCCTGGAATTTCGGCTTCATTAGCTGGGGGCGGATTTTGATGGCCTCAAACTTTGCCGAAAATGATCAATAAAATGCTCTTAAAGCAAAGAAAATTACGTTAAAAAGTTGATCAATCCCAGTTCAGATGAACAATTCAAGCTGTTGGATATGGTACTGACGTAATCAAGGCTTCTTCCCTATGTTCAAGTGAATTCAGCTTGCAAACGTTTGGTTTGGACTGCTCTTTACCAGGAAGTCGCCTTCTTTAGTTATCACGAAATCGACTGAACCGACAATGGCGCTGTCATGCACCAAAGGAACCTGAGATTACATAATCACAACGGCAGACATTACGATTTCTGAGCGAATAAATCGAATAGGCTACTCAGGAATTCTGCGGAGATCATTTGTTGCATCTCGTAAATATTATTTGAAGCACGTACCTACAAAAAGATATTAAAATCGTTGAAAGCAGTGAAAAATTCTTTAAAAATGACGTGAAAGAGTAAAAAATGACATACTAGTCGAAATAGACGAAAAATGAAAAAAAGTGTCTCATAAAAATGGCTTATTTCCTTTTGTCATTACATTAAATTAATGTGTATACCAAAAGGCATTGTTCTAAAGTGAAAAATATGGCATTTCATTAAAATTCACCATTATTCATCAGTCCTACTAGTCTCATTCGCGAGGTCCCGTCGATGACGGACTTTCGCCGCTTGCTGTGTAGCTAGATCACACTCGGCGGCTGTCTGAAAGAGAATTCTAGAGGCTGGCTGCCCTAATCTGTATGTTTTCCGTGATTTCTCGGAACAACGACTGTCGAATGCGCAGTTGTTCCCTAAGAAATGGACCAAGGAGCGTGATCTTCCTTGACCTATCCTCACTCCTCGCTTAAGCACTACACTCCGGCAGACGTCGAGAGATCAGTCGGGAAATTGGTGGCTGTCCGTGGTGGAGCAGTCCTCCGCCGATGGAGATACCTGGAGGTGGAAAATTCTGCAAGCCGATGTGAAGGTCAACACCAGGTTTTACGTTCGCGCGGGGAAGAAACACCATCACCTCCAGGGATACCACACGTACAGGGCCAATGACCATAGCAGTTGTTACGCTCGGAAATGTAAAGTAATAATTAAAAACTAATTCACTCAATAAATCAATATTTGCGTGTATTACCATAAGTTTCGCTTTCAGTTTTTAGCCTAAAATCCCCCGAATTTATTTGATTGTACGACACATGCCTCCCAATTCCGTCGGGCGCGTGCGTGCAGGAACGTTGTTGGAGCTACCTGGTAAAACCTGTTTGCCACTTTTATTGTCAATTTTTACGTTGCGAAGTGGCTACTGTTGAACGGTCCGAAGGGCGAAACTATTGATAACTGTTTTTCTATTAAAAAAAATCGTCACACTGTTAATCACGGCTGCTCAGTCAGCTTCGGGACGGCCCAACTAACGTGTTGTGAACAACCCTTTAAACGCCTTCCTTGAATTTCGTGTCCATTAACCCTTACGCAGCCATACAATTCTATTCTTTGGTACACCGCACTTGTCGATTCCAGAACTAATCTTTCCGTTTCAATCCTGGAATTGCTTGGAAGTAGTTCCTTTTATAGACTCTTGAGGTTTATTTTTCATATCTAACTTTACTTTCTAACGTACAATGAACTTATTGATAAAAGGAAAAGCATTGTAATGTTGCAACAAAACGTGATGATTTTTCGTATTATAGATACATGATACATGAAACTGAATAATTCTTGCTCTGATATGTAGTGAATTACTTCACGTAATTAGTTGTGTAGTCATACTCCACGTTTTGTTGACCCTTGATACCTAAAATTTGGTTTAATTTGTCCGTATGTCCCCTTTATCTGTATGCCCTCTCTGTCTATATGTCCTTTGTATCTGTATCTTCTTTCAATCTGTATGTCCTTTCTGTCTGTATTTCCTCTGTCTGAATGTCATGTGTGCCTGTTTTTCTGTCGGTCTTCTTTGTCCGTCTTTGGACAACAGAAACAACTTATAGGAATTTCTCCAAAATTGAAATTCCCCAATCGATCATGCCTGACTCGAGGCCCTGCGGATTTGAAACACATATTTTGATTTTTGAGGGCGCTTTACATGAAGCCTCAACATTTAGAATATTTTTTCAAAAAGGGCTCCAAAATTTTTCTTCAATTTTTTTGGGTAGTTCGAAGTACGTGTATAAAAATGGTGCGGGTCGAGTTTCTTTGAACTCTTAAAAATTACAAAAGTTCAATTTTTTCGGCATCTTTCTAAAATTATAATTCTGAAGGTGATTTTTTCTTTATAAAATCCCTTGATCAGAATTAGATCTTTTAATAATAGGAACGTTGTACAAAATATGTGTTGCACCACTTCTTTCTTTATAAAGCATGGGGAAGGATGGACGTAATCCTGCGCAGACAGAACGTCTGTGCTTTGAAAACGCTTTTGTGGATTCAATTACTATCATATTATTAAGTGACCATTACAAAACATGCGAGAAAGATTATGTTGTATCACTAATTTTCTTTGCGATTCAGAACAGTTTCAATGTTTGGTCAAATCTAATGTAAATCTCGAGTGCGTCCTTACAACTAATAGATCACACCACGTGTAGAGACCATGTTTTTGTGAATATCAATTAAATTTTGCATTATGGAAGAAGAGTTGCAATGTCCTAATAGATGTTTTAAAATGGTACTTAAGTACTTATAATTGACGTACAAAAAGATTTATTAAAAGAAATATGAAAATTTCATGTTTCCAGGAAATTTTAAAATCTTCAATGGTAACTCAATATTGGTATTTACACTATCTCATTTTTCAGTGAGAGCACATATGGTACGTATTTTGAATGTAGTAAAAATTTCGAAAGGAAGGAAACGTTTCTTGTGGTTTACGGAATAAACGCATATCAGATGTACTAGGTGACTCATTCACACAAGAATAAATAGGATAGTTAGATCTGGAAACTAAGTGTTCACATTGTCCTAAAAGAGAACAAATTGACCTAGTTTCAAGTCGTTTCTCTCAGAAGCTGCCACTGATACAATTAACTGGACAATCTCCCAAACGCATTTCAAGAAGCACCACCGGTTTACGACGTGCAGCGCGCCAACTCAATGGCCGTCTCCCCAGTGGAGCTCTCACGCCAGCACCTAGGTGACAGTCGCTTTCAACAGCGGGGTCTGTTGGCCGGCGAGCGGGCCGCCGTGGGCGCCGGCCGGCGACAAAGCGCAGGCGCGCGCGTGGGGCGCGAGGTCAGGCGGCGGACAAGCGCCTCTGTGGGCGCTCGCCTGCGGGAATTTCACACGCCGCGGCGCTAACGCGCACCGCACGGCCTTCCGCGGACCTGCGCCGCCCGCCCGCCCGCAAGCCTTGGGGCAACTCCCCGGCTTCTCCTCGTCTGCCCTTCACGTCTCTTTCTTTCTTTTCCTTCTGCTTCGTTCCCCCCTCTCCTTCTTTCCCCTCCCTTTCTTTCCCTCCTATTTTCCCCTCCCTTTCTTTTCCCCCTCTTTCTTTTCCTTCTCTTTCTTTCCCATCTCTTTCTTCCCCCCTTTTTCTTGTTTTCGCCGTTCTTTCTTTCAGGCCTTCTTCGTTCCTTCCTGTCTATTAGATTAACTATTAGATTTTTTCTAATAATTAAAAGCACTTCTTCTTTGTATTTGTTGATTTCCTGCTTTGATGTCCTGTCTTATGGCGATTTCCGAACTATCGGCTATATCCTGTCTAGTGGCGATATCCTGTCTGTCTAGTGGCGATATCCTGTCTGTCTAGTGGCGATATCCTGTCTGTCTAGCGGCGATATCCTCTCTGTCTAGTGGCGATATCCTGTCTGTCTAGCGGCGATATCCTGTCTATCTAGTGGCGATATCCTGTCTGTCTAGCGGCGATATCCTGCCTGTCTAGTGGCGATATCCTGTATGTCTAGTGACGATATACTGTCTAGTGGCGATCTCTGTCTACTGACGACATACTGTCTATTGGTGAAACTTGTGTACTGGGGAAAATCCCAACGTACAACGCGGTAAGTTTTGCGTGTAGATGCACGGATGTTCTGAGCGGAGAATAGCGGCGAGGAAGAGCTAGAGGTGTGCAGAAGAGGAGAGGGTTGGGCTGGTTGTGGCGTCTGGGGTGAATTAAGGGCGGGTGGCGGCCACGTGGCACCGGTCAAAGCGCTCTTGTTCGCTCCCGGCTTCTCCTCGTCCCGCCCCGCCTCTTCCCTCCCGTCCCCTTCCCTTCCCTCCACTCCCACATGCCCTTCTTCACCAACGCCCCGGGCCATCTCACAGCCATTCCACCTCATCCCTCCCGCCACGCCCCTTCTCTCCACTTCCACATCCGCCTTCTTCCTTCCTGCACACCCACGTCATATTCTATCCTCCCCACCCCACTCCACTTCACCCCTCCCTTCCACGCCTCACCCACCTGCCTGCCCTCTCTTCTCACTCCCCCATGCCCGCCCCCGCCATGTGCTTCGCCCTCATCCGTACTGCCCTCTCCCGCGCAAGACTGTCTCGTGCCGCTCCGTCCCACCCTCTCTCACTCCGCCCCGCCCCGCCCTGCCCCGCCCCGCCCCTCCCCGCCCCACGTCGGCGGAAGCGAGGAAGCTCTGCTTGTGATTTATTTGAGCACCGCTCTGTTCTTAGCGGCGCCCCTTGCGTTTCCAGTTTCCTCGTTTTTCTCGCCCCTCGTGTTTTGTTTGCTTTTCAATTCCTTTCGTGTGTCACTTGTGTACTCGGAATTGTATTGCGTTTCTTGTGTTACATTTCTGCTTGAATGACTCTTTACCGTAATATTTTCATTTCTTTCACCTTCCATGAGATGTGATTTCTTCTCTTTTCCTGGCCTCGTGACGTTAGTTTTGCGCATTTCTTTCATTTCATTGTTTCTACTATCGTTTACATGTTTTAATATTATTATTTTTTATGACCTTCTTAAAGACATTTCTACATATCTTCCCGTCCGTTAACTTTTCAAACCATGTATGTTCATCCTATCGCAGTATCTATATGCACTGAATATTATTTCTATTTAATCACAGTATTCCCTTCTTTTAGACATGGCATATACAGTCATACAATATGTTAGTAATACTGGCTGATTCGTTTTTAGATAAAGTGTTTTTCAATGTGTTGTTCACCAGAAAGAACAATGGTATTTTTGGTCATTTTTGTTTACATGGAATTAGTTTTAATGAGTAAAGTGCAGAAGGTATCTGCTAGGTGATCGTAATAATTTAGAAAATTAATTTCTCTCAAAATATAATTATTTAATGTATAGTGTATTTCTTCTTGCCACAATCTCGAAATGAGGGTTGCATCTGGCGGAAGTTGGCGTGTGTGCTCTTAGAAGTCGGAAAGCGGAATCCAGAACGCAAAAACACGTTTCGGCACCAGCGAGAGAGCAGACCTCGGAAACTGTCAGAAATCAGGGGGAGGGGGAGGGGGAGGGGGCGAAGGCAAAGAAGCGGATTCCCAGAAGCTCTGGCAGAGTGCGCCACAGCGCGCGCACGCGGACACTGCGCCTCTGTGCCACGGCACCCGCGCCCGCGCTCGACTAACTCGAAGGCCTTAGGCCAAAGGCAGGAACAAAGTGGCTGGTGGGGACTATACTGCGATTTTCCTAACTTTGCCCCTAACAGGAATCAACTGTTTCGCTGCCATCCAATCGGGAGCTTATATTTCGTGACAGTGACGTCGCTATGGTGACGTTCAAGCTCTCAATTGGATGAAACCGTCAACAGCTGATACCTGTCAGGGGCAAAGTTACAAAAATCGCAGTATAAGGCGGTGAAGAGGCGCTAGCTCATGGGACAGTGTCGGGAAAGTCGTTGTAAAGCGAAGGGGGGAGCTTAAAATGATGGTTGAGGCGAAGATAGTGTCTAGGGTGAAATGGGTGGTTGGGACCAAGTTGGTGATTTGAACCAAGTCCTCGGTTGCAACTAAGTGTATTGGCGGTTGGGACCGAGTGTAATAGTAGATGGGGACAACTATAACTGAGGGTGAAGCCAAGAATATCGGCGGTTAAGTTGAAGTATATCGATGGTGACATAAGAAAGTCTGCGGTTGGGTCAAGGTAGCCGTTAGGGACTAAGTAAGTATGCGGTAGGAACTAAGTAAGTCTGCAATAGAGACTAAGTTAATCTGCGCGGACTAAGGAAGTCAGCGATTGGGACTAAGGAAGTCAGCGATTGGGACTAAGGAAGTCTGCGGTAGGGACTAAGGAAGTCTGCGGTAGGGACTAAGGAAGTCTGCGGTAGGGACTAAGGAAGTCTGCGGTAGGGACTAAGGAAGTCTGCGGTAGGGACTAAGGAAGTCTGCGGTTGGGACTAAGGAAGTCTGCGGTAGGGACTAAGGAAGTCTGCGGTAGGGACTAAGGAAGTCTGCGGTAGGGACTAAGGAAGTCTGCGGTAGGGACTAAGGAAGTCTGCGGTAGGGACTAAGGTAGTCTGCGGTAGGAACTAAGGTAGTCTGCGGTAGGAACTAAGGTAGTCTGCGGTAGGAACTAAGGTAGTCTGCGGTAGGAACTAAGGTAGTCTGCGGTAGGAACTAAGGTAGTCTGCGGTAGGAACTAAGGTAGTCTGCGGTAGGAACTAAGGTAGTCTGCGGTAGGAACTAAGGTAGTCTGCGGTAGGAACTAAGGTAGTCTGCGGTAGGAACTAAGGTAGTCTGCGGTAGGAACTAAGGTAGTCTGCGGTAGGAACTAAGGTAGTCTGCGGTAGGAACTAAGGTAGTCTGCGGTAGGAACTAAGGTAGTCTGCGGTAGGAACTAAGGTAGTCTGCGGTAGGAACTAAGGTAGTCTGCGGTAGGAACTAAGGTAGTCTGCGGTAGGAACTAAGGTAGTCTGCGGTAGGAACTAAGGTAGTCTGCGGTAGGAACTAAGGTAGTCTGCGGTAGGAACTAAGGTAGTCTGCGGTAGGAACTAAGGTAGTCTGCGGTAGGAACTAAGGTAGTCTGCGATTGGGACTAAGGAAGTCAGCGATTGGGACTAAGGAAGTCAGCGATTGGGACTAAGGAAGTCTGCGGTAGGGACCAAGGAAGTCTGCGGTAGGGACTAAGGTAGTCTGCGGTAGGGACTAAGGTAGTCTGCGGTCGGAACTAAGGTAGTCTGCGGTCGGAACTAAGGTAGTCTGCGGTCGGAACTAAGGTAGTCTGCGGTAGGAACTAAGGTAGTCTGCGGTAGGAACTAAGGTAGTCTGCGGTAGGAACTAAGGTAGTCTGCGGTAGGAACTAAGGTAGTCTGCGGTAGGAACTAAGGTAGTCTGCGGTAGGAACTAAGGTAGTCTGCGGTAGGAACTAAGGTAGTCTGCGGTAGGAACTAAGGTAGTCTGCGGTAGGAACTAAGGTAGTCTGCGGTAGGAACTAAGGTAGTCTGCGGTAGGAACTAAGGTAGTCTGCGGTAGGAACTAAGGTAGTCTGCGGTAGGAACTAAGGTAGTCTGCGGTAGGAACTAAGGTAGTCTGCGGTAGGAACTAAGGTAGTCTGCGGTAGGAACTAAGGTAGTCTGCGGTAGGAACTAAGGTAGTCTGCGGTAGGAACTAAGGTAGTCTGCGGTAGGAACTAAGGTAGTCTGCGGTAGGAACTAAGGTAGTCTGCGGTAGGAACTAAGGTAGTCTGCGGTAGGAACTAAGGTAGTCTGCGGTAGGAACTAAGGTAGTCTGCGGTAGGAACTAAGGTAGTCTGCGGTAGGAACTAAGGTAGTCTGCGGTAGGAACTAAGGTAGTCTGCGATTGGGACTAAGGAAGTCAGCGATTGGGACTAAGGAAGTCAGCGATTGGGACTAAGGAAGTCAGCGATTGGGACTAAGGAAGTCTGCGGTAGGGACCAAGGAAGTCTGCGGTAGGGACCAAGGAAGTCTGCGGTAGGAACTAAGGAAGTCTGCGGTAGGGACTAAGGAAGTCAGCGATTGGGACTAAGGAATTCAGCGATTGGGACTAAGAAATTCTGCGGTAGGGATTAAGAAATTCTGCGGTAGGGACTAAGGAATTCTGCAGTAGGGACTAAGGTAGTCTGCGGTAGGAACTAAGGTAGTCTGCGGCAGGAAGTAAGCAAGTCTGCGGTAGGAAGTAAGCAAGTCTGCGGTAGGAAGTAAGCAAGTCTGCGGTAGGAAGTAAGCAAGTCTGCGGTAGGAAGTAAGCAAGTCTGCGGTAGGAAGTAAGCAAGTCTGCGGTAGGAAGTAAGCAAGTCTGCGGTAGGAAGTAAGCAAGTCTGCGGTAGGAAGTAAGCAAGTCTGCGGTAGGAAGTAAGCAAGTCTGCGATAGGAACTAAATAAATCGGCATTCGAATTTAAGTAATTCGGTGGATGGGATCAACTAAGTCTTCCGAAATGAAATGGACATACTTTGTAAGGCACTTTCGGAGAGTAAGCACAGCGCGCACGAGGGTTGGAGGTGATTAAAGCGGCGACGAGGCGGTGGCGTCGGCGACGTGCGTCGCCAATTCGAGGAGGCACCCAAGTGGGGAGAAGGAAGGGGAGGAAAGGTCGGCTAATACGTAGCGCATGTCCTCAGGAATGTGGTGGCGTGCTGAGTAACTCAGAACACTTGTTTGCACACTACATGGCACTGCTGTTGGAAAGAGGGAAAAATCTGTTACTGCTAACGTCGGATTCAAGGGAATAAACTTTCTTTCGGCTTTTAAAAGTTTAAATATTTTTAACAGTAATGCGCATTTCTGTTCGCTTCATTCAGTGACATACTTATTGGTATCTCTGTAAGTTATTATTTGTGGTGTTGGGCCTTACGATAATTTTTGTTGTCAATCATACGATGCGCTCAGGATTGTAAACCAGATTGTAAGCATTCGTCGAGAATCTTATGTGTTTTACATTCATGAAATAATTTAAAATCTATCAAGAATTTTGTTTAGTAAAAAACTTAAAATTATGATTCATTACTTCGTTCCTTTCGAGGATAACACAAAAAAATTGTAATACGATTTCTTTAATTCTTGTCTGAGCTGTTGTATCATTCAGATTTTTAATCTAGTTCTCACCCAACTGCAGTACAATTATATACAATTTCTAGATAATGTATAGGAGAATTTTAATGAATACATTTTAAATATTAATTTTATTTATGTTGTATGCTGGGGAAAATGTATCGTGCATTCAGAACGGTTTTACTTAACATGTGTCAAAAATATTTCGCAAAAATAATTAAAGATGTAACTGCTTCAAAGAAATATCTCGTGTAGAAATTATCATTCAACACCCCACGAAGAACTTCGAAAACATTTTTTCAAAGAGCAAACCGTAATGAAAGTCCACGAGTTCATTTGCCATCACGCTTACCGCCTTCTTCCATATACCTCTCCCCGCCGCACCATACTACTCTTCGCCATTTAAAATCCCACACGGCCTTTATCACCATACCTCCGGCAATTCCATACCATCAACCGCCCGACTCAGCCTTCTGCTTAATACATCCTACAACCCCCACATCGCCTGCAACCCTCACATCTCCTGCAACCCCCACACCGCCAACAACCCCCACTACGCCTTCAACCTCCACTACGCCTATAACCCCCACTACGCCTACAACCCGCACAACGCCTACAACCCGCACAACGCCTACAACCCGCTCAACGCCTACAACCCCGACACCGCTTTCAACTGCACACCACGTATATCCTCGGTCCACAACCTCAGACCAACTACACACTCAGAATTACAATCACGCCCTATGTACTACATCACAGCCTTCAACCCCTCAACGCCTGCCACCCACAATTGCAGGAAGCGCGGTTCGACTCCATGTGCGAGTAGCTGCGCGGAGCAGCCGGCCGCGGAGGGCGCGCGTCGCCCCTTGAGCAGGGCCATGTGCGCCGCCACGCACGCGCCCCGCTCTTTTTAGGCCTCTTTGCTCCGAAGTGGAAACGGACGCCGCCGCAATGGAAGCCACTTGTCCGGGCGCGCGCCCCGGCCCCGGCCACGACGCCGACGCCTTCTGGTCAGCGTCTGGGCGCGGCGCCGGCGCCGCTGCCTCTCTGACCCTTCGCACGCCCCCGCCTCCGCACGACTCTGTTCACGGACAGACACCGTCCGCGCCACACTGCGCACGTACAGATACCGCCCGCAACTCGCCACCTTTCTATAAACCCTCCCTGCTTCCAACCCGCTACTGCCTGTACAAGTAGTCATCGCATGCGCAATTTGTCTCCGCTTATTCAACTCTCTACTGCCTATGCAACCCCTCACCGACGACAATCCCTCGCTGCCTGCTACTCGCCGCCGTTTATCCAACTTGCCACCGCCTTTACAACTCGCCACCAACCATACAACTCGTCAACGACTATACAACTCGCCACCACCTATACAGATGACCACCGCCCAAATAACTCACCACTTCCTATGGTTGTAGGCCACTGCCTTCATTGTCGTCAACCCACCACCGCCTGCAACACGCCGCCCGCCGTCTATCCAACTCGTCGCCGTCTGTGCATCTCGCCGCCTTCAATGCAACTCCACGCCACTTTTAGAACTTGACACAGCGCAGCAATTTGCCGCAGTGTATATTAGCAGTTTTCTCCCGGTGGGACGTTGAAAACTACAAAGATAATGAATTGGCGAACGAAATGCATGTCATGTTTGGTTACGTAGCCCATGCTGAATAAATACTAAGAATCCGCTCGGGGAAGTTTTATTTTCCAATTCCATCAATCTGGACTCTATGGTTTATTGGACTCTATAGTTACCCAAACTTCGAGTAGTGCAGATGCTCTATAGTTTAATAATTGTAAATTGCGGAATTTTTTGCATGAGTTTCTTAACTTTGACTTAACACCAGCATTCCCAAGGAAGATGGGGGATACGGTTTCTGATCTGCTCTTCGTTCAATACTTCATGCCATTTATACCAAATGTTTGCTTTATTTTGAGTTATTATTTCACATGTGGCTGTGGCTAAAAATATCCGACCAATTCTCTCCAAAACTGAAAATTCATAATACATTTTGAAAAACATTTATGGTACTTATGTCTCACATATTACAGTTTAATACATGACCATGTTATGAAGTAACATTCGCCTTTTTGTGACATCAGCATTGGTTTTGTCATTAAATACAAATGTTGCTGCGAGATCGTCAATTATTTTTGTTGAGACGGAGATTGCACATTCTCACGGCTCTCCCCACTGTTTACGACCCGCCACTACTTCAACCCGCAGTTGTCTACTGCCAGTGTCGGATCCACGGGGGGGGGGGGGGGCATGGAATCTAAAAGGCCTAGAGTTTTCGTTTGTTACATTCTTTTATTGGGCAAAATTGATTTAAATATTTGTTTAAATTAGAATTATGTATTTATTTAAAAGTATTATTGTATAGTATCGTATATACACTTTAAAATAATATAAAATAATAACAAATGTTTATTATATAACAAAAAATTCAGATAGCCCCCTATAAAACATCGGCTAGATCCGCCCCTGTCTACTGCACGTCTCGTCTTCGATTCGTCAACACACCTACATGCCACTGTCTACAACCCACCACTGTCTACAATCTAGCACTGCCTACAATCTCATCACTCTCTACAACCGATTCTCTACAACTCACCAACGCTGGCGATCCGCCACCGCCCACTACATGTCCCTGTGTACAACCCGCCACTGACTACAATCCACCACAGTTTGTGATCCATTCCCACCCACTGCATGTCTGTCTATAACCCACCACTGACAACAACACGCCACTATCTACAACTCGCCACTGCCTACGATCCGCCACCACCATCACCATTGCGTACAATCCACCACTACTCGTCATTATCTACACCTCGCCACTGCCTCCTACGTATTTCCTGCCATCTCAACACCCCGCCATTGCCTCCTACACATCTACTGCCTTCTCAACACCCCGCCACCGCCTCCTACGCGCCTCCTGCCTTCTCAACACCCCACCACCGCCTCCTACGCGCCTCCTGCCTTCTCAACACCCCGCCACCGCCTCCTACGCGCCTCCTGCCTTCTCAACACCCCACCACCGCCTCCTACGCGCCTCCTGCCTTCTCAACACCCCGCCACCGCCTCCTACGCGCCTCCTGCCTTCCCAACACCCCGCCACCGCCTCCTACGCGCCTCCTGTCTTCTCAACACCCCGCCACCGCCTCCTACGCGCATCCTTCCTTCTCAACACCCCCGCCACCGCCTCCTACGCGCCTCCTGCCTTTTCAACACCCCCGCCACCGCCTCCTACGCGCCTCCTGTCTTCTCAACACCCCGCCACTGCCTCCTACGCGCCTCCTGCCTTCTGCCACTGTCTCCTACGCTTCTCCTGCCTTCTCAACACCCCCGCCCCCTGACTCGCCGCCGTGGCGCGGCGCGGCGGCTGCACTCATCAGCAGCGAAGGCGCGTGCACTCCAGACCACCGCTGCAGAAGCAGACCTCTGCGCTGGCAGCATCTGCACAGGACCAAATTGGATGAAAGGCTGTTTTTATAGCGTTTAAAATGGGTTTCGTCATTCTGGGCTGCCTGATCAACCCAGAGTTTTTCGGGTGAGACTGCTCATGAGTGCGTGTTGTTGGCTTTCTAAGTGAGCACTGTGAATGTGGTGGCTATCTTTGTTTAAAGGCATATTTAAATGAATAGGATTGCTAATTACCTTGAAGATCATATTCCTCCCACTTGGCGAGTTCGGTTGACAATACATTACGTTTTAAAATAATTTGCTTCCATTTCATTAGAATATGATTTTGATGCTTGAGAATTTTTTTAAAGTCCTTAACTCTAAGACTTTAAAAAAATTCCATTGTCAAGGTTGATGTTTGAACAAGACTGGTTCAAACATCAACCATGTAAATGGAAATTGATATTTGTCAAGAATCGATGCACATATGTCTCATCATTCTTTTACCCCAATATTCGAGTAATGCAGATGCTTTTCGAGTCGATCGAGTTTTGTAGAACAAGAGTCGAATCATCAGCGCCGAATTGACAGTAACGAGTTACGTATCCCATAAGTATAGTAGGGAAAAGATTCCATACCTCATACTATATTTGTATTTCAATTACAAATATCAAACGAGTGTGTCTGTTACTTCATTTTCAGCGTAGGTACTATGTTCGTGAAGACCTGTTAAATACTCTTCATTGTGGATGAAGACTTATTTGAATAAGAAGGTGGTATTCGATGAATTGTTGTGATTTCATGATGTGAGTAAAAAATTTTTAATGAAATTTACCATCTCTATTCAAGGCGTTGTAGAAAGACGAATACGTCTATTTTAGAAACCATACGTGAAGTAAATAACAAGACAAGACATGGCCTCCAAGTTCTCCAGAAATCATCTTGAATTCAATACACATTCTGACTATTATTTTTATTTTCCTCTCTCCTCATGTCCACTCTCCTCATTTTGATCTTTCTTTTCTTTGTCATTGGTACGATATTCATCTCTCACTTCCTCTCTTGTCGTTCTCCTTCTCCCTCTCTTTTTCTGATCTCCCATTCCCTATTCCTTCCATTCTTTTTTCCTCTAATTTCGTTCATTCTTGTCCTCGTTATATTTCGGTCATCCAACGTTGGTTCCTCCCCCTCCACACCGCGCAGAGTAGAGAAATTATTTTGTAGAGAAATTATTCTAATACCGCCAATTACGCCTGCGTCTCTACCCGTGAATGGTAATTTCTATGGTCTCCGCCGTCCCCGCCGTCCCCGCCGTCCCCGCCGTCCCCGCCGTGCCCGCCGTCCCCGCCGTCCCCGCCGTCCCCGCCGTGCCCGCCGTCCCCGCCGTCCCCGCCGTGCCCGCCGTGCCCGCCGTGCCCGCCGTGCCCGCCGTGCCCGCCGTGCCCGCCGTCCCCGCCGTGCCCGCCGTCCCCGCCGTGCCCGCCGTCCCCGCCGTGCCCGCCGTCCCCGCCGTCCCCGCCGTCCCCGCCGTCCCCGCCGTCCCCGCCGTCCCCGCCGTGCCCGCCGTCCCCGCCGTCCCCGCCGTCCCCGCCGTCCCCGCCGTCCCCGCCGTCCCCGCCGTCCCCGCCGTGCCCGCCGTCCCCGCCGTGCCCGCCGTGCCCGCCGTCCCCGCCGTGCCCGCCGTCCCCGCCGTGCCCGCCGTCCCCGCCGTGCCCGCCGTCCCCGCCGTGCCCGCCGTCCCCGCCGTCCCCGCCGTCCCCGCCGTGCCCGCCGTGCCCGCCGTGCCCGCCGTGCCCGCCGTCCCCGCCGTCCCCGCCGTCCCCGCCGTCCCCGCCGTCCCCGCCGTCCCCGCCGTCCCCGCCGTCCCCGCCGTCCCCGCCGTCCCCGCCGTCCCCGCCGTCCCCGCCGTCCCAGTCGTCATCCTCACGCCTCCACTCCAATTTCCCCTACTCACCGGGAGAGGTGGCTCAGCGCATCAGCTGATGTCACTGCAGTGCCTCTAACCGGGAGGTCCTACGGTTCCACTCCCGATGGCGGCGCTGTCTGGAGGAGAATTCGAGCGGCCGGCTGCTCTGGCCGGTAGTTTTCCGTGGTTTCTCCGATCAACACCAGGCGAATGCCGGAGCATTGCCCTAACAAACCGGCCATGGACCGTACCTTGTCCTATGTTCTATCCTTACACAAACTTACACTAACATGCGCTACACTACCACACATGCCCGGAGACAGATCAGGAGCTTACAGCTTGCCGCGAGTGGGGCGGTGCCCCGCTGGTGAGAGATTCCCCGCTGGTCGACGGAAGTTCCACGCCGGCCCTCGCCATCCAGCGGGAGAAGATCGCCGCCACCTCACGATGAAAAAACATGAACTACACTTACGGAATTGATGACCTCTGTAGTTGACGCTCACTAACAACCAACCAACCTACTCCGCCCCAGACATCGCCTCGCACGGCCTCTTCGCTATCCCCGCGCCACCTTTCCTGCACGGCAGATGCACCTCCCTGCCCCACCTCTCCCCTCCGCCAGCGCCAGCGCCCGCGCCTGCCCGTTGTTGCCGGCGGCTGCGACGGATCCGCCAGCGCGAAACAGTCGCCGCCTTCATGGCCGCGTCAGGGGCTCCTCGCAGCGCCGCACCACGCCAGCCACGCCACACGGCGGCGGGGCGGCGCGCATATTATAACAAGCGATACATTCATCTCCCGCTGGGCGCCTTTTTTTCACGGGAAACGTCAGAAGAAAGGCAGGCGCAGCGCAGGGCGAGGAGCCGGCCGGCCTGCTTTCTATAACCAGATATTTGTCTAGGCCTCCTGCCCCGCCGCCGCCGCCGCCCCCGGCTGACAATTCAGAGACTGGATCCAGATCGCGCGGGGGCCGTGGCGTTTGTTGCCTCGCACCCCCTGTGCGGCGCTGCGCCTGGCCCGGTCACTCTATAAACGAAACTGCTTGGATTATCGCGCGCGTAAGTCAGTTCCTCGCCGTATAGAATGCGCTTTATGCGCGCTTTCCCGGGGCGCGCGGTGAGTGCTGAAGGGGTTAGGGTGCTGCGTTGAGGGGCCGCGCCTGCGCACTTCTGCGACGTGTCGGCTTCTGCGGCTTGTTTGGGAAATTACTTCCTACTGCGTCTCAAATCGCGGTCAATCTCACCCTATTACTTGTGGATTTGAGATCGCCAATTCGCTACAGCTAAGCAATGGAGATCGTTTAGCTCGCTACGTTGTAAACTTTGCAATGTCCAGAGGCAAACCTAATATGTTAGTAAATATTATAATAAATTAAATAAATATTATTTTAATCTTAAAAGTTCAAAATGATAATGTGTATCCTTAACAATTTAAAATTGATATGTAGCTCCGATGAGGAAAAAGATTCATAAAACGACCAACCACAACTTTCTGTTGCCCATAAATCTAGTTTTCTGTGGTAGGTACTAAAAACCATAGTTTATTATATTACTGATTAGTGTAGAGTAACAATGCCTAAACTTTCAAAACTATATGACATCGTATTATTTGGATTTTACCTGAACTGAGCATTTTTGTAATATTAATTGTTACTTCTTCAAAACACACATTCACAAAGTAAATAATAGACAATTTTTTCCTCCCGCTAACACCGTACCAGTTGCAAACAAGTTGTGCAGTGGTGTGGTGTACCTTGCAAATATACTGCACGTCACAAGTAGTTTACCACCCTCATGATTATGTAGCTCTTTTTCTTTGTTGCTTTTTGTGGTTGCAAAATAATAATTATTGACTTTATTTCAATTTTTTCAGGTTTACAGTCAGTGTATGAGAAATAACAGGCATGAGTGTTTAATTAACACGCTGTTGTTTTTTGATCTTGATATTATTGCCCTGACGAAAAAAAATTCCCAAACGTTTGCAAAGAACTTCTATTACTTTCCATTGACTAAGCCCAGGTAACCAGCAGTCATTATACATATGAACATAAAGATTCTGCATTCTCTTGAAATGAAAATGAAGCCTCAGTTAAATTCTAATCGACTGTTTCGTCGTCCTAGTGATACCGTATGTCGCTGCTAGATAGCGTACCCAAATTTCTTGGTCAGGAGGAAGAGCACTTCTGATGGCCCAAGTCTTGCAACGTAAACTAAGGTGTCATTAAAATTAAATGAATTTAATTGAGTTTAGGTCAAAAACATTCAAATTATTTCTGCTTGTCCATCCACGTGCACAGAGCTTCTAAACAGACTAACCAAGCTGATCAAGCTAATATAGCTCATGCTTCCAACAAGGCGTTGGGCAATAACACTCTTGATTCGCGTAAACAAAAGAGATACCAATTCAATTGCAACTTCCTGAAACCACCACAGTTAGGATTTCGAAGGAGTTTCTCACTTATCTAACGGATAAGAAAAGTTTCGTTTCTGGTCGCCCGTCCTATGGAGTTAGGATAGAAAAAATAAACCTAATTTTATAGAAGACACAAAAGTCCTCGAGCAGCAGAATCTCATAGGAACATAATGTAAAATGAAATTGTCTATTTGATATTCTGTGCAATTTAATATTATTATTATGCCTTTCTGTTTGTTAGCGAACGCTTACCAATACTACAGGCTGTCCGGGGAGGAAACGTGGAAACTTGGAAAATAAGCTCTTAAGACAATTCTAAGCGTATTTTCTCTAATAAATTATGTGGATATTCAGAATGGTAGAGCCGCTATTAGCACTCAAAAGTTGGTTTGAAAAATTTATTTCTAGGCAAAACTTTGTATTAAGTGAGAAATAAAAAAGCACCCAATTTACACAATTCGACTCCTTTTTTATTTCTCGCTTAATTTTTCTGTCTAAGCAAATACGGCATTTCTTTTGTAAATAATAAACCATTTGTATGATCCTGGAGTGTTTCTATGCTTCTGTAATGGATATTTTTGCCTATAAATCAATTTTTCAAACCAACTTTTGAGTGGTTATTGCGGCTCAACCATTCGGAATAGCCACGTAGTTTATTAGACAAAATATGCTTAGCAATGTCTTAAGAGCTTATTTTCCAAGTTTCGACGTTTCCTTCCCGGACACTGTATAATTTTCCCCCCACGCACAGTACGAGGTCTACAATGCTGTACCGTACATGTTAGAGACTGCCCTTTTGAAATAGGGTTTCCGATTTTCCGTTTTCAAACAATGATTTCAAAAATACCGACTGTTTTCACGGGTCAAGTTCACCAATGTTGTACAATAGTCAACTAAGGTGTCAGTAACTATTCAATTAATTATACGTACCAAGGATTCATTATTGGGTCGTGTCTATGGGCTTTTTACTCTTTCGTTTACGTTTTTCAGATAAAATGTCAATATACAGCGAGTTTTATTATTCTTTAATATTCTTAAAGGAATATTTCGATTCTACAATTAGGAAACCGAAAAATTGAGAAATTAAAAAAAAAAAACTTTGTGCAGTGATAGATGGCAGCTGGCGAGAGTATGTGGCAAGGCGGAAAAGCTAGGCCAGCCAAAAGAAATTAGAAAACGAAGTAGTACGAGAAAGGCTGTGCCATTCTGTAGCCCCACTGGTTCGTTTAAGTGCACCCCGCCGCCGCCGCCTGTCAGCCCCAGTGCTCCAGTGCTCACCTGGCGTCCGTGAGAACCAACGCGCATTTGCATAAGGCGGACTTGCCCGAGGGCGAGGCAGCAGCCCCGCCCATTGCCAAAGTGCATAGAGGGAGAGACCGCGTTAGCGGGACTATGAAGCGGTGAAGGTGGCAAAGGAGGAGCTGGAGGTGAAATTCTACATTTTCTGGAAGTCGATTCTTGAGAAATTTCTTTGAATTTCTTGAATATCGAAACTTCGGAATTCGTTTTCTATATGAATAAAAATGGAATATCTTTCTCGGATTTCAATGCTGTAAAAACGATATAAATATCCATTCTATTGTTTTTGCCTGCCAGTTTGTGCGGGGTTATCTCTGGAATGGCAGAACTGCTTTCATTCAGATTTTATGCGAAAGATTGTACTTTGTCTGGCTTAATTTAAGCTCTTTTATTTTCAGATTATTTTCTCTTATATCAAGAAGTGTGTTTGTTTGTTGTTGGTTTTTATAGAAATCTACGTCTTTATAAGAATTTTAATGAAATTTTGTTCATGCGACTTTCAATGCAAAAGGAAATGTCACTGTCTGCATGAGTCTTCGTTAAAAGTTCCCCATCTCCCTTTGCTACTCCTTAAAGTAAAATGTAAGAATAGACTCTGTCAGTTTTTCTCGAATATTTCGTAAACGGTGAGTAAATTTACCTAAGTGAATTTAACTCTTTTTAAAGCTCATAAAATTTACTCCTAATGTACTTAAACATTGAGTAATTGAAAGTCCAAATTATTAATGAAGGTTCGCCGTCTGTATGCAACAATGCAGGTTTCCAGCTGCCCGTAGCAACGATGCGGATAGAAACAGTAGGTGACATTGAAAAGAATGTAGGTGACATTGAAAGGAAACGGAAGGGCAGGCTGGGCTGCGCTAAGCTGGTGATGCAGAGGGTGTTGGGGCGAAGAGTGGAAACAGAAGGATGGAGCTGGGTGGGAGGGATAGGGCCAGGTACGATAGGGCGAAATATAGAAGGAATGGGACACGACACGCCCGGGTAGATGAGGGCGGTGAAGATCAAGGTAGGGCGAAGACAGGTAGGGTCTAGAAAACGTTTCTTTTCAAGCTCACTGGATGATTGCAATTAATGAATACCCGAGCAACGCGAGGATCTTGATCTCGGGAGGTGACGGTGATATTTCCTCGCGGGATGGCGACAAAATATCTGGGGCGGACCTACAGTCCCCAACCAGGTTTCTCTCTTGCGAGATAAGGTCTAAGCTCCCTACTGGTCTTTCGTCATCAGTGGTAGGTAGTGTAGTGCATGTAAGTGTGTAAGTAAGGGGAGTGGATAGGAGAAGGAAGAGCAAGGAAAGATCGCGAGCGGTCCGTGACGTGTGTGCTAGGGCATTGCTCCGGCATTCGACAGGTGGTGATCCGAGAAACCACAGAAAACTATCGATCAGACCAGCCAGTCGCTAGAATGCTCCAAACAGCGACTGAACTCGACCTATCTATCCAGCTAGTGTCGAAAATTCTGCAACCGCCGGTGCTCGAACTTTAGGACCTCCTTGTCAGAGGACTTCCATGTCCCTGCAGTGACATCAATCGATGCCCTGAGGCACCTAAGCCGATGAGAAATAAAGGAGAGAAGAAGTCAATGTCCACAAGGGGATAAACTGCAAAAGACTACAGTGACAGACTAAAGTGGAAACGGGGATGCGAGAGACGGCTAATGCTGTAAAATGCTCGCAGTTCTGCTATTACGACCACATTCGTGGCGACTCCTGATTTATGCGAGCTGCTACCCTCTAAACGACAACACCTACAAACAAGCGTGGAGACGCGCTTGGCAGGTGATCTCTTAAATTACTTAGTCTAACAACAGCTCATCTTTCGAGACCGGGATGTTTGGTGTCATAAATATTGGGACTACATAAACATACAAACATTGCCCCTTATTTATTATACTGTCCCCTGCCTGTCGCGCCTATAGCTGATGTATCGTACTACGCTATTTCTTTTTCCACGTCTTTCGAAACCTACCACTCATGAGCTACTAAATACTGTTCAGGTAGAAGAGGAATATTCTGTGAATAATTAGTTTTTATGTGAACCATGTTAATGACATTCAAGTCAAAAAGAGCATTTAACATTGTATGTTAAATATGATTGACGGGAAAGGTTTATGAAGTTTAGTGTGTAGTTGCGGAAGTGCTTTTAAAGGACTTTTACATATAGTAAAGCATTCATTCTTTATACATAATTACACGGAAAAGTCGTGATAATTTATTTCGTTGCGCATCCCGCCTTCAGACGACTATTATTTCTCATTTAATCCGGATAAACTATCTAGTTTGTAAGAATTGTCGTTGTCTGAATTAAATAATATTATATTGGGTCGTAAACTTAATTAAATGATATTCTATAGGGAACAAGTAAAGATTGAACAAAGATAAAACAGAAAGTCGAGGACCATTTTCCCCTCCACTAACATCAAATTTTTCCGGGCTACATGTTATTCATTCATGAAATGAATATTTATCTTATATTGTCTAATTCTACTGCTTAGTGCTGCTAAAACACCATTTGAAGTATTAGAAAGGAATTGAAGTACACTCGTTGTCTTAATGATCTGCCCTATGTTGTTATGATGCGAACTGCAGTCCGACCATAATGTTAGGAAATGTATTTCCTCTCCATATACACACATGAAAACATTAACATGGATTGTAAATTCGATAGCCTTTGCACTAATTCGATAATCTTTGCGCATGCTTTGGATAGAAATGCTCGTCAGACGATAATTTATTTAAACATAGGTTGCACAAATTCAAACTTGTAAGAATCGTAACCGAATTATAAAATGTTCTCAAATTCCTTCAGTCTCTCCAATCTAAAATAATTGTAATAATTCGTATTGCAGTATAAAATAAATGTACTGCAGATGAAAACTTCTCGGATACGGAATACTTGTGAAAAAGCCATCCATCTGTTTCATTGCACTGAAATCAGGAAATACATTGTCCATGTTCTTGAAAGGAAATATATGACAATTATGCTACGCGTGTAAACAGAAATATGAAACTTTTGAAAGACAATCAGGCTGTGTCTGGTGAGTTCCAAACATTCCATTGAAATACCAAATAACGAATGACCGGAAAAGGCACATATACTATAGTACGTTTGAAAATTCTCCTTTTTCAAGCATCGATAGTTCGAAAATTTTAATGCCCCAAAGTGTCCCAAAGCATTTCATCAAATTCGGCACTTTCACCAATTCGGCACTTGCACCAATTCACCAATTCGAAACTTCTGCAAATTCCGCACTTGCACAAATTCGGTACTTGCACAAATTCTGCTCTCGCTCGAATTCAGCACTTGCACAAATTCGGCACTTGCTCAAGTTCGACACTGGCTCAAATTCGGTACTGGCTCAAATTCGGTACTGGCTCAAATTCGGCACTGGCACAAATTCGGCACTGGCTCAAATTCGGCACTGGCACAAATTCGAATGTCCCACTCTTATCCAAAACGTGACAGCATTTTGTTTTTCGGGAAACAAGATCGTCGTGGAGTCGGAATGCGAGGAACACGCCGGCAAGGAGGGGGGAGGGGAGGGGAGGCAAGCCAGCGGTCGATGCGCGCGGCGGTCGTCACGCTGGCTGCCGTCGATATGCAAATAGCCTCCGCCCCTGCGTGCGCACCTGCACGGCGATAAGGCGTCGCTCGCCAGCCTTGCCCGCCCCCGCCCTCGCCCCCGCCCACGCCTCCGCACCGAGGCCGGATGTAGGTCGTGTGATTCCGCGCCGTATGTCTCACTCCGTCCGTGCATGCCGCGATAAACAGGCCGTTTGCTTAAATTTTGAATTTAATGGTAGTTCAAAACGACACCGAATGAAATATGATATTGAAACTTTGTTTTTTTAATAAAGATAATGACGCTTACTTACGGAAATTATTAATTCCATTGAAGTGGAATCATTACAGGAATAGAAATTATATTATAATGTTGAGTGTAATCAGTAATTGTTTTATAGCGAGTAAATCTGAAATAGTAGTGATATAGTTAAACTACATTCATTTACAAAGCAAATAATTTCTCTAAAACGCAGGTTATTTCCTAAGTTTAATTTTATGTTTCCGCCTAGGAAATTTGAATTAATTTAACCTTCATTTAAACGAGATATTTGAGAGCATTTTTATTCCAATATTATTTTTTTTTTATTAATGCAACGCGAAGTCGTCCTATGTTGAAGTATACTTCTCTGAATGGTGTTACCGCGAACCCAATTTTTTTCCAGTTTCCGATGTTTACTACCTTCAAATGTTTGTTTCCGTAGGCTCAGTGCGTCACTGGCATTACCACATGATTGTACCTGAACATAAATGAGGAATTTTATTTCATTTTTCAAACTTGTCCAGTTGGATGGCAAGTGAATCCGCAATGAGCACCTGGTTTGGCCGAAGGGCCCAACGGCTGCGGGTAAGTGGTCTTTAACTCCGCGCGCCCCTCCGGGCGGAGCGGCCACTGCGTCGCGCTCGCCGAAATGCTTCCTTCCCAGGGGTCAACGAACTCGCAGCTGGGCGGGGCGGGGCGGGGCGGGGCGCCCTCGCGTGGGACCTTTCGCCCTCGGGAGGGCGCTTCCTCGCGGAGGGCGGCGTTCACCCTCTTGACCCACCGCCCTCCGGCCCGCCGCGCCGCCCTTCTTTTCACCGGAAACAGGATCGTTCCACTTCATGTTGCAGCCCGGACGGGGGACTCTCCTTTCAGAACGTGTTCGAGCAGTGTTGTTCCCGGTGTGTTAATTTGCACGTGTCTCCTTTGCCCCTTCTTTGGCTACTGCTGCTGCGATTACACATAAACATGTGACTTATCTCTTCTAACTGACTGTGGGCGAAGCTTCGAGTAACGTTCGTTCTGAATGCTTGAGACTACCTGACAAATTACTGACAGTAGTTCATTAAATTTACACTTTTAGTTTCTGAAATCTCCTTATAAATAAAGGTTAAAAATGATTTATTAAACATTTGTTCAATTCAAGTTTAAAATCATTTGGATATTAATCATTTTAAGGCGTTTATATGAAGTACAATTACAGATCATTAAAATATTTTGTTTCGTGAGTGAACACGTTAACTACGAACTGGAAATTTTTCACTACCACATACCATTAAGTTGTTGTAAATGTTAATTATTCATTTAATATTTTGCTCTGTCTTAATTTGGATGTGAATTTATATGTAGACAGTAGACTTCACTAAAATAGATACGAAAATATCTAAACCATGTATGACTAGCTCAATAAGTTATATCGAAGTGTATATAAAATATAATAAACTCGTGTCTTTCTTCTTGCGGGTTCTTACATCGTGAATCGCCTTTTGAGACACCAAAGCAAAGACTTAAATCTTTTTCCTCGTTTCAATTCCTGTAGTATGTAAAGCTTCAGATACTCCACACGTGTAAAATAGTTGTCCATCCTCTTTTTTGCCAACCATGTAACAAACGTTACAAAACCGCTTCGTGTAAGATGATTGCGTATGCAAAACTTTAAACGCTCCTCGTGTAAAACAGCATCGCCGTTTGCCACCGCGCGCTCCTCCGAATTCCGCCGCGACGGCTTGGCGGCGTCGCCGGCTTCCAATCTCGCGGCGCAATTTCGGTAATGGCTTCGCCCCCGCAGGGCGTTCGTTACTCGCCGGGACCTCCCAGGTACCTCCTCCTCCTCCTCTTTTACCTCCACTCCTCCACCTCCTCCTCCTCCTAGAGCTCCTCCTCCTCCGCCTTTGCTTCCTCTCCTGCACCTCTTCTCCCCATCGTCTCTTCTCTTCTTTTCCCTTCTGTTACGCCTCTTTCTTCTACTCCTTCCCCTGCGCCTTTCTCCTTCTCCTACACCTTTCTCCTTCTCTTACTCTTTCCTCCTTGTCCTCGAACTCCTTTCTCCTTGTCCTCCTACTCTTTTCTCCTTGTCCTTCTACTCTTTTCTCCTTGTCCTCCTACTCCCATCTCCTTGTCCTCCTGCACCTCTCTCTTCTTCCCATTTCTTTCCCCTTCACCTCTCTCCTCCTCCTATTTCTCCTTCTTGTTCTTCGCCCATTTCCGCTCCGCTCCCATCTCCGCCTCGGCTCCGCCACCACCTGTGCGTGCGAGGAGTTCCTTTTAATTTGGCGGCGGCGCAAGTGCTGGAGCTGCACCCCTCCCTTCCTTTCCAATCCACGCCCTCTCCGCCACGCCCACTCACGCCGCGCACGCCACGCTCCTAGTCCGACCGAATATTTTACGTTCTTTATTTTCCAAAAGGACCTGAAATAACTTACAAACGTAGGCAGGTCGAATCTTTCGCACTATCAATCTTTCGAGTCCTTTATCTCTCTGAAGCAGTAGTATATTGAGCGACGACTCTATTAAACGAAAACCTGCTAAAAAGGAGTCGTAGTAAGGGAGCCACCGATTTTAATTTCCAGTAAAGAAGTTGAATAATACATTTTTAAAATAATAGATTTTCTTTTATTACAGTAATAGAAATACTAGACATTTTAACGTTTAGAGTAGAGCAGGAAAGCTAAGGGGAATTGAAATGTATAGGCTGAGAAAGTTTTGTTAGGACTCAAAAATTTAGAATGGAGAAAAAATTGTCTAGATGGGAATTTTCTAATCTGAGTAGTTTTTAAAAATATTTGCCGGTTTCTAGAATGACCAAAGTCCCATCACTAGCTCCATAAATTGGCATGTAAGTTTATGGCATTTTTCTCTTGGGGTCACGTAGGGCCACTCTTACTTTAGGCCACTTAGGCCGTGAAGGAAAAACAACCCACGCGCAGTTTTTCCTTCGGGGCCGCGTAGTGCATTGGTAACTCACAGAAGACTCGCCCACTCTTACTCTAGCGTAGAGCTAGTTATCAAGATGTTCCTGAGGACAAATCCTTGTTGTTGGTCTACGAATGGAGGTATCAAAGAGATCAAAGTTTAAAAATTCGGAGTATGTAAATCCTCATTATGTCGCATTTAACCAATGGCAAGAAAACCTTATTTATAAGAAAGAAAATGAAAATTTTATAAACATTATGCTATTAAGTACATTAATATTTCCTTGTCACGCAACGAAAATTATGGGGAATTTGTGTGAATTAGGTGTTTTATTACAAATTTTCAGTAAAATTATATCGTAAAGAGCATTTTGACCAACATATCAATGAAACCAAAACTATTGAAGCTGGAAACGTAAATTGGAATATATTTTCCAATTACGATGTAAGTAACTACTATCAAACTAGTTTCAAAATTCATTCCCAAAACTCTGAAGTAGATTTTCTTGTCGAAGTTAGCTGGAGTACGCCGTCCTCATATACTTTGCTTTTACGCGTGACCTTTCTGGCTTTGATAGCATCAAGTTCAGTCAGGCCACATTCAAGAAATTCGGTTGCAAAGATAAGCGAAACTGCGTACGCTTGAAGCGGCTTTAAAACAACAGAAAAGTTGCAGGTTTTTCAATCACACGAACGCCAGTGTGGATTATAAAATAAAAACTGTCACTGCGCAAAGGCAAGTATTGCTCCACGCGCTGCGTAAATTGCATATGACACAAGAAATGAGAAACGTTCAAGTGATATTTCAGTTATTTCACCTAATAAACACTGTATTTAGATCAATTAAAAGTCAGAATTGACAAAAGCCATGCGTGACCTCTGGACCCAATTTCCTTATAGTGTGGCAGTTCAAGTGCTTGGAAATCAACGAAAAGATTGTCGAAAGGAATTTGGATTGTGCACGTATACTAATAAAAGTAAATTCAACGACATGTAACCGACATCGGTACCAAAAAAGTAGTGAATGAATAGATACGACATTTTAACAAGCTGCTCTTCAGGATTGTCGCAGTGTCTTTGGCAAGTTTGGTAATGGTTAATACAACACAAATCGGGAAATAAATAATTTAAATAATACATTGGTAGATGCTCCACGATCATTATTTTTCGCCTGTCGCTAAGAGCAGATTGGTTCCTAATGTATTCTGCAAGAGGCCAGAAGCGGTGCGTAAGATCACGTAAAAGATTGTAAGATTTTAAAATTCTAATCGTTAAATCATTAAGCGAACCGCTTGTAACAGCATTGTAAACATTTCTTTACAGTTTTTAACAAATTAATTACGTTCATGCAGTAGTTTTCGTAACATACGATAGGAGGAGGGCGTGCAGTCATCACAGTCAAAATACAGTACATGTGTCATGGAGCTATGAATATTCATGCTCATTGCATGCATCATTGATGTAGTTGTTTAATGCATTCGATTCTGATCATAAGAAGTGACCGATCTCTGACCGAGCTGTTTGTTGGCATTGGAGTTAATATATTAATTAGATTAATATTATGTAGGTAAATATATTTTGAATAATTTCGAATAGTGCTAGTTTAACGTTAGTAGATACATTCTTAAATGACTGTAAGGATAATATTTTTACTTATACAAAATATCTTGAAACGTATTTTATCAGAACGTTGAAAATTTCCTTGTAAAACATATTGGAATAAATATAATTTACAAAAGGTAAGAACATTTCAATAGAGATTTTTAAGACAACACTTTGAGACCCTGAGAAAAACAGAGCAGATAAAATGTAACAGCAATATACTGTAAAATAAAATGAAAGAACATTATAATATTTTATTAAAATTTGGACTATTTAGATTAAAAATTGTAATCTTAAACGCCGTGGTTTATATTAAATTAATTCTTTTCCTCCGCAAGGGTTGCATCAAAACCGAAGTTTTAATCCTTCGCAATGATTGGATATGAAGAGAGCTCGGGCAACGCAGGGTAGTTTGCTAGTGAGCAATAACGAGAAGCACTCGCAGGACCATTTCCGCGGTGGCGTTCCACTGCCAAATGAAAAGCGTCGGTCATCGTCTCAGGCAGGAGGCCTTGCGTCCCAGCGCTGGCCAGGGCCCCCTGAATTATTCGCCTCTCGTGCGGCGACGGCGGAGGCGGCGGCGGGGGCGGCGGCGGCCAGTTGACGCCGCTGACCTTTGGCGGCGAGAGGCTTACGTGGCAGAAGCGGCGCGGCAGCACGGCAACGGCGGCTCCTTGATCGATGCCCCACCCACTCCCCCACCCCCACCCCGACGCCGCCCCCTTGGTCCCCGCCCCCTCCGACCCGCCCCTCCGTCCCCGCCCCCGCCGTCCCCGTCCCCGCCCCCTCCGTCCCCGCCCCCTCCGTCCCCGCCCCCTCCGTCCCCGCCCCCTCCGTCCCCGCCCCCTCCGTCCCCGCCCCCTCCGTCCCCGCCCCCTCCGTCCCCGCCCCCTCCGACCCCGCCCCCTCCGACCCAGCTCCCACCGTCCGAGCCCCCTACGTCCCTGCACCCTCCGTCCCGCCCCCGCCGTCCCCGCCCCCTCTGTCTCCGCCCCCGCCGTCCCCGCCCCGCCGTCCCCGCCCCCTCCGTCCCCGCCCCCTCCGTCCCCACCCCCTCTGTCACGGCCCCCGCCGTCCCCGCCACGCCGTCCCCGCCCCGCCGTCCCCGCCCCGCCGTCCCCGCCCCGCCGTCCCCGCCCCGCCGTCCCCGCCCCGTCCGCCGCTAAATACATGCATTAAGCGAATTCCGCGCGCGATTTGAAAGTAATGGCTGCGCGTCGGCCAGGTGCGAAGCCGCTGGCGCTCGTCGCCAGATGCGTTGCGACATTCACGGCGTCTCCTTCGCTTCTGCTTCACACGCCGCGGTTGTTTTCTTTCTCTTTCCTGCCTCTATTATCTTTTGTGGTATTTTCATAATTCACAGTCTTATTACATCTATACTCCTCTTAGAGCTCTCGTTCATGCCTCCCTTGAGACTTGAGGTGAATGAGCCGTTTGGACCTGCTTTAGTATCTAATTCATGTCTGAATTTATGAAGAAATTATTCAGAAATTCCAGACATGGTCATCACTCGCAATGAAGTTATATATTGTTATTTAACGATTAATTTCCAAATCCAGATAGCGCAGTAATTTTAACAAGTGAAATTATGAAAAGCGGACACAGTGTTCTCGTGTAATAATATTCTGACTTTCAAATTTCAGTCATGGCTGTCACGTAACTGTACATGTTAAGTACTGGAAGATTTGAATTCTGCTATCGTTCAACTTGTTCCTTATCTTGCAGGACACACTTTCTTGAGGGCGGGAGTGTTTTTGCAAGCAGTTTCGAAAAGTGTACTACCAGTTTCTCCGAAGTGCTGAAACAATAGATACAGTACGGCAACGTATGGGAGATGACTTAAATGAGTATACAATCTCTAAAGTCATGTGACCTGTCACTTTGCCATTCATTCATACTAACCACAAGTAGGGAAAGAAGGAATGATTGATGAGTAATATGTAGAAATGATTTGCATTCTTTAAACAATGTTGACTAATTTGTGCTAGGTCTGTGATATTCCCTATTATGTTTGCTAATTCAATAATAAATAAAAGTCTCGTAAGTTTGTTGTCGTATTTGAACAATTTCAAGAAATATTGGTTTTGAAGCTACTGAAGGCAGAATTTAGGAATTCTATTAGTAATTCACAATATGTATGCCATTCTGGAGAATCATTCTTTTTTGGCTGTTGAAAGATGATTGAAAACATAAAATAATTCTCAATTTAAATATAATGTTTGCGGCATTGAGGAAGATTTCGATGTTTGGTGGCCAGAAATATTAAAGTAATTAATAATTGATGGATGTTCAAAAATGTACATAATTATAATAAATTATTGTAAATGCACACCAGCGACGTTTTTTTGCGTAAAAATGAAATTGTTAAAAATATTGTTAAATGAAGTCCTCAAAGATCTGTTTTAGGACCGTATATTTAGATATTAACACTCGAAGTTTTATTGGAAACACTAGATTCACAGTTTTCAAAGTTTTTCTTACGATTAAGATCTGGCAATTAATTTTTTTAGAATTTAATTCAAGGTAGCATATTCAAATTCAATACCAACTATTTATTAAACTGATATAAGAACGGTTGCAAAATAATAAAATGCAATTTTCATCGGCAAAAATAGTTTTCTTATTTACAGGAATTCATTTTAATATTAGTCACCCAACTTGAATATTTTTATATTGTAAACATATAAAACAAGAACAATCACATTAATATTTAGTTATATGCGTAGATTGAAAAGTAATTTTTGAAATACATATTCGTTCCGTTTCTTCCAGTGCAAGCCATTTTGTATCCTAAAGATTTACAATAACATTCATTATTAATCTCTTCTTCAACTTGTTTAAGATGTTTTCCTCCCAATTCTTTCATGTGGAGTTTGTTTGGTTTTATCGTGAAATACTTGTACCCAACAAAAGAATTCGGCTTTCTACCCAGCGAAATCATCTTTTTCGTTCTGGCAAGAGCACATAGAACAACTAAGGACTTTAAAGTTCTCACTCATCTCTTTATTTAAAGCCTCTGTCGTGATGACATGGATGGGAGGGAGTATGTGGCGGGAGAAAGACGAACTCTTGGTTGGCTATTAACATCGGTTTATTATAAGCCCTGGTTTCAAGTACAATGTTACATCCTAACAGAGGCTACGCAGTCCAGCACTCAGTCGGTCGTTGCCATGAGGGTGGGGGAGAGGTGGTAGGCAGCGGCGGCGGCGGCGGCGGCGGCAATGGCGGTAACAAAGGCAGATAGGCTGGCGGTGGGTCGCTTGGCTCAGCCTGGCGTCGATTCCCGACTTGGTCAACCCGAAGGCAACCGTGGAGTCGGGACGCCGGCGATCAGTACCATGCTCACGAAGAGCGGTAAACAAGCGACATCTCGGCGGCCGTACGCCGCCTTTATATACTGCCGGGTCAGTCCATCCCTGCGGCAGCGGGGGTGGCATTGCCTTCGTTCGGGTCACTCACAAGGAGGCGGGGGACGGGCGGTCAGCCCGCACATCTGGTAGCCATGCCGGCTCGACCCGGGCGAAGTGAAAGCGGAAGCGTCCACGGAAGCGTCGCTTCACCACATCACCCCGCCCGTAAACAGCCGCGGGGGTGGGGGATTTCGGAGACCCGACTGAGTACTGTACTATTCAAATTACATGCAATACATAAGAACAAAATACATGTGGTGTAAGCTCTTAAATACAAAGATAACAAAACATGATCAAAACGGTTCCACAAAAAGACATAAAACACAATAATGGAAAGGCAAGACACATTAAAAAAAAAAACACTTGACAAGAAGACATAGTTCATAGATATATACAACAAACACTAAAAGAAGGACAAAAATACGTAGCATAAAGAGATATAACATTAAAAAGACACAAAACGAGGCACGCAGCTTGACAGAATAAAAGAAACCAATATAAACAATATTCTTTGGCTTGCATTTAGTTCTTTTTGCAAATTTTGCATCAGTTCATGAGTCTATTAGTCTTTTTTGGCTTTACCTACTATTTTATTCACATTTTGCGCCACTATCTTCTTGTACTTATAATTCACTGTCACTTTTCATACATAATCACTGTTGCACTTAAGTTTTCAGCACTAAAATATTTTCTTGTTCGTTCGCAACACAAAACTAATAACCATATACGGTTTCAACACTTGCACAAGGAGGCCTTTGCTTTCCCTTAGCGCCAGGTCCTCGATTATTGCCTTGGTAAAGCCATATGGATTAGGCGAAGGTTCTATTAACCTGCGGGTGGTTCTGTCCATTGCGTTGTCGTTTGCGCCTTCGGCGGTGTTTGGTGGTCGGTCAGCCATCATCCGCCAGTCGTACACGCGCGCCTCCGGCTGCGGACGCAGACAGTGCGCATACGCCGTGTAAAGGGCGTATGAAGGCAGGTTCATCTCGCACGCGTCGGCCATCTCATCTGCAGGCGCGTTCGTGTTGCCCGACACTAGTGACTGCGTGCCCCACAGGCAGGGCCTGCGCTCGAACCCAGGAGTGCCCGGCGCTAGCAACGGAAAGTTCATCTCGCATGTGGCGGCCAGCATCTCGCCCGCCAGCACGTTTGCGTCGCCCGTCACCAATGGCAGCAAGTCACGTAGGCAACATTTGCGCTCGAACCGAGAAGTGTCCACGGCGCCATCAGGGCGCCACCGCGGGGCCTTCTCGCGCCTTCCACACACCAGCATGTGGGCAGGATCCAATTCGGTGCCCACCGGCCGCAGATTCTGCGGAGGCGAGTAGGCCACGAGGCTCGTGATGAGCGGTGGCCTCACAGTATGCTGGGCCATCCACTCGGTCATGCCTCGCTGCTCCTCCGCCGCAACGCCGGCCTCCGGCTCCAGCAGCGACGACAATGGCGCCAATTTGCCACTTTGGAAAGTAGTAGGAAGGTTTGGGTACCAACTAGGATCTGAGACACTGGACTGAGATGCCGCTGCATCAGGCACAATTGAAGCAAATCCTTCTTTTGAGTGAGAAGTTACACTATGCAAAATACTGGATTCGTCAACACGTTCTAATATATCAATTTCTTTCTCTTTGAATCCCGGAATTTTGGAATTGGTAAGCAGCGCAACGCGAGGATCAGTTTTTGTATAATTGATCTTAACTGTTCTACAAGGGGCAACTACGGGGGAATCGTCAACTGCATTAGACACCTCTACTAAATTTATTAAAATATTGGAAACCTCCTCATTAGGCGTACAGGCACATTTACCCTCTGTCCCGCCCACATTCATTCTTCTAACCTGAAACACATGAGTTTCCCCTTCGGGCGTACAAGCGCGTATCTCCGCTGTCCCGCCCGCGTTCTTCTTATTAGCGCGAAAAACGTGAGTTTCCTCTTCGGGCGTACAAGCGCGTTTCTCCGCTGTCCCGCCCGCGTTCGTCTTACTAGCTCGAAAAACGTGAGTTTCCCCTTCGGGCGTACAAGCGCGTATCTCCGCTGTCCCGCCCGCGTTCATCTTACTCGCTCGAAAAACGTGAGTTTCCTCTTCGGGCGTACAAGCGCGTATCTCCGCTGTCCCGCCCACGTTCATCTTACTAGCGCGAAAAACGTGAGTTTCCTCTTCGGGCGTACAAGCGCGTATCTCCGCTGTCCCGCCCGCGTTCGTCTTACTAGCTCGAAAAACGTGAGTTTCCCCTTCGGGCGTACAAGCGCGTATCTCCGCTGTCCCGCCCGCATTTATCTTACTAGCTCGAAAAACGTGAGTTTCCTCTCCGGGCGTACAAGCGCATGTCTCCGCTGTCCCGCCCGCGTTCATCTTACTCGCTCGAAAAACGTGAGTTTCCTCTTCGGGCGTACAAGCGCGTGTCTCCGCTGTCCCGCCCACGTTCATCTTACTCGCTCGAAAAACGTGAGTTTCCTCTTCGGGCGTACAAGCGCGTATCTCCGCTGTCCCGCCCGCACACATCTCACTCGCGTTCATCTCGCCTATTTCGCTCTCTGTCAACGCCCCTAGCAGATCCAAATAACCCGTGTCCCGATGTCCTGCATCTATGTCTACTACCTTTCCCACATATTGATGTTCGCTCGGCTCGTCTGCAAAAGAAATCAAATCGCCACACGGCGGTTTCCTAATTTCATTTGGTTCCATTCGAGGAGCGAGAGTCGTCACGTGCCCCTTGCAAACCTGCATTGTCTTGTTTCGTAACGAAATACTACTTCCATACTTCACCATGAAATCTAAGCCAAGTATCCCTGCATAGTTGGTAGTTCCTAATTCTACGACGAGCGTGTCATGCTCGTATGTTGCTTGATCGATCACAAATGGCACATTGCACTGACCTAGTATCTGAAGATTGTGCCCAGAAGCGCTTTTAATTGCCGAACGATAATTTGAAAGTGGAAGTTGGCCGAAAGGAAAAATTTTAGAATCGCATAAAGTAACCGCAGCTCCTGTGTCGACCAGAAATTGGTGCTGACGTCCTAAAATACCTACACTAATTGTCATGCCGTCTGCCGGGGTAACGGCTAATACTTCATCCCCGACCTCGTGGTCGGGATTTATCAGTTTCCCGAATTCACGTCCCGTTTTTGGCAGTCTACCGTACAGTGGCCGGACTCTTTACATTTATTACATATTATCGATGGGCATTTCCGTATGTTGTGGCCTGCCTGCCCGCAATTAAAACACTTTCGTTTCTTCTCCGGACAATCTCGCGAAAAATGGCCAGGTTTTCCGCAATGATAGCACACTCTCGCCGCGAGTGGCTGTCGAGGAGGTGGTGGTGGTTGCTGTGCGAATCCCGGGCTCCGACCTCGGGGTGGATGCTGAATGGCAAAGAACTCCGAAACTGCACCGAACGGCAATGCCGATGAGTAATCTCGGTTGCCCTCTCTTATATTACCATAAGAGGGAAAGGCGGAACTCTGCACCGGCACAGACGGTTGTGGCGGTATTGCCTGTTGCGAATACCCGTACGGCGAGTTGGGCGCATAGAATGAATTTTGTACCGCCGACTGCGGCATTGTTGCCCACTGTGCGTACCCTTGCAGGGGGTCGCCGCCAAGAGAGTTCAGCGAGTTGAATGTTCGTGTCGCAGACGCATAATTCCTAGCAATCGCTTCTTCTTGTTTTGCAAACGCTACTGCTTCTAGCATTGTTTTTGGATTTCGCACCGAAACGAACCGACCTATTTCCTCTCTCAGACCTGCTAGAAACTGCGCTAATAATCTTTCCTCGAACATCGCCTTGGTTGCAACTGCGTCGGGATTACTGTAGCAGTTTCGTAGCTGTCGTTCTAGCGTCGCGAGCCTGCTCGCGAAGTCACTTGTCGACTCCAAGTGTTTTTGACTACAGTCGTTAAACATTTTCTCTAAAGTTGGCCGTGATAATTTCGGGGAAAATCTATCTTTCATATACTTGCAAAAATCCGAGTAGGACGCCACTACGTACGCATTGTTCTCCACAAATTCCGATGCAACACCAGCTAGACGTAAGCGGGCTACGCCTAGTGTTTGGGCCTCACTCCAGTTGCTAAAACTGCTAACTATTCGAAGACGCTCTAAAAAGGTTTCAATGCGGGTACCGTCCTCACCAGTGAACATTGGAACAAGACAGATTTGTCCGGCTGATACGTTAGCTTGTACCGAAAGATTTTGTGATGTGGGAGTTCTGTCGCCTTCCATTGTAAATACGGGAGATACAAAATCCATGAGATTCGTGCCAAGCCCAGTTTCCCAGGGCAAGGGAAACTGCTGATTGCCTCGTTGCGACATGCTACTGCTTAATCAATCCTGCGCGAAAAATTTTGAATACAAAATGAAGAAAAAATTTTTTAGGATGGCCGTTACTTTACCCTAGTTCGCTTTCTCTCGCCTTGCTACTGAAGGCCTACTCATGGTGGGGTTCGAACCCGTGCTCCCTTTCGGGGCCCAGATTACCATCCCACGCTCCCTCCCTTTCGGGTCGAGCTCACAACCCCGCACCTGACGCCAATATGTCGTGATGACATATATGTCGTCAGGACCCCACACCTGACGCCAATATGTCGTGATGACATGGATGGGAGGGAGTATGTGGCGGGAGAAAGACGAACTCTTGGTTGGCTATTAACATCGGTTTATTATAAGCCCTGGTTTCAAGTACAATGTTACATCCTAACAGAGGCTACGCAGTCCAGCACTCAGTCGGTCGTTGCCATGAGGGTGGGGGAGAGGTGGTAGGCAGCGGCGGCGGCGGCGGCGGCGGCAATGGCGGTAACAAAGGCAGATAGGCTGGCGGTGGGTCGCTTGGCTCAGCCTGGCGTCGATTCCCGACTTGGTCAACCCGAAGGCAACCGTGGAGTCGGGACGCCGGCGATCAGTACCATGCTCACGAAGAGCGGTAAACAAGCGACATCTCGGCGGCCGTACGCCGCCTTTATATACTGCCGGGTCAGTCCATCCCTGCGGCAGCGGGGGTGGCATTGCCTTCGTTCGGGTCACTCACAAGGAGGCGGGGGACGGGCGGTCAGCCCGCACATCTGGTAGCCATGCCGGCTCGACCCGGGCGAAGTGAAAGCGGAAGCGTCCACGGAAGCGTCGCTTCACCACATCACCCCGCCCGTAAACAGCCGCGGGGGTGGGGGATTTCGGAGACCCGACTGAGTACTGTACTATTCAAATTACATGCAATACATAAGAACAAAATACATGTGGTGTAAGCTCTTAAATACAAAGATAACAAAACATGATCAAAACGGTTCCACAAAAAGACATAAAACACAATAATGGAAAGGCAAGACACATTAAAAAAAAAACACTTGACAAGAAGACATAGTTCATAGATATATACAACAAACACTAAAAGAAGGACAAAAATACGTAGCATAAAGAGATATAACATTAAAAAGACACAAAACGAGGCACGCAGCTTGACAGAATAAAAGAAACCAATATAAACAATATTCTTTGGCTTGCATTTAGTTCTTTTTGGCGCGGCGGCGGCGGCGGCAATGGCGGTAACAAAGGCAGATAGGCTGGCGGTGGGTCGCTTGGCTCAGCCTGGCGTCGATTCCCGACTTGGTCAACCCGAAGGCAACCGTGGAGTCGGGACGCCGGCGATCAGTACCATGCTCACGAAGAGCGGTAAACAAGCGACATCTCGGCGGCCGTACGCCGCCTTTATATACTGCCGGGTCAGTCCATCCCTGCGGCAGCGGGGGTGGCATTGCCTTCGTTCGGGTCACTCACAAGGAGGCGGGGGACGGGCGGTCAGCCCGCACATCTGGTAGCCATGCCGGCTCGACCCGGGCGAAGTGAAAGCGGAAGCGTCCACGGAAGCGTCGCTTCACCACACCTCAATCATTAGAATTTCAAACAACTGCTAGATCAGAACTTCGGGAAATATTAATAAGAGGGAAATTCTTTTCCACAGAAGTGGCGCCACGCAACTAAATTATTAACATAAATTTGGTATGACAGATGGAATTCTAGTTTGATGAGGCAACTAATTATTTTTCACATCGTGTCGACTTTTTGTTAAAAATAGAAAATGGTTTCTTCCGTAAATAAAAAAAAATGTTTATATGACAAGGCATGGCAAGTTCAACTACAAAGTGCATTCCTTCACATTTATTGAGTCACTTTGCCTTTGTGAAAAAAAATAATGAAACCATTAATCATTATGTGAATTGTTACACATTATAACTTCCGAATGCTCTTTGAAATATAAACATTAACGTTTTTGCATAATTAAACACTCCACGATACAATTTCATCAAAATATATCTTTCAAATTTTTCAAAAATAATATTGAATAATATCATGTAGAAGTCAATTATTATAATTTATATATTTTATCACTGTTATTATTGTTTCTTTTATTTTTTATAATATCTTTGTTGTTGATTTTTACTTCAGCTACTTGTTTTATAAATGTAACTTTTGATATAAATGGACGTGATCAGGAAGGCAATTATTATAATTTACTTTTAATTCGTTTCTTAATGTGTAGATTTATAATTTTTAAAAATATTGTAATGTAAATGGAAATTCATCAGAAATTACCCAGAAAAGTTTCAGGACAATTTGTATTTGCCAAAATACTCTTTTTTTATTAAAAATCCCGCCAATTGGAAAATGTTCGCAAGCAATCAGTGCATTTATGTTGATAAAATGAAAGAAAGATACACTTGAAAACGTCTTGATTCTGAAATGCATAACGCTCTGATAAAAATTAACACTATTGTGAGTTTCATTGAAAGTAACAAATGTAAACAATTGGCTCTTTGAATTTCGGTTATCTGTCAGTTTGGTGACGGAATTCACTCGCATACACATTCTCGTCTTTTCGTGATGATTTATATTAATTCTTATATTATTTATTTAGTGACTACAAAGTACAATGTAAATCACTTCTGAAATCTATTTCTAACCTCTAACTACACACACTGAACTGACAGTTTGAGGCATCAACAGCTGACGATCCAGCCCATATAGCTGGCGGACATTCCGCACAGCGATTCGATTTACAGTGAAGCTCACCTGTTTCAGAACCTTCAAAACTAAAAATAAAAATAAAAAATAAATAAAAATAAATATAACAAGGAAAATCCGGCAGACGTTTCATCTCCCTCTTCCCCTCCCATCAACGTTTCTCTCTGCCTCCCCCTCCCTCCCTCCCTCCCTCCCTCACCCTGTCCCTGTGTGTTTCTGTCCCTCTCATTCACATTTACATGCAGATTCTGCATGTCTCTGAGCAGCTGAGGTAATACTGGGAAGCACCGGACCAGCAAAAATGTTATAGAATGTTCAGCCAGAGTTCATTCTGTAGATTACGGTGTGAGAAACGTTTCGAAATTTTAGTTTATAAGGCCCTAGAACGCCTCGTTTAGGAGTTATTTAAAGATATAGATTCAAAAGACCTGCCAAGCGTGTTGCAGGTTGCACTTGACGTGAATATGTAGTGGATATGAAGTGAATATGTGGCGCCATGTAGTGAAGTTACAACAGAATTAATAAAACGTAAACCTTCTCGGTGAAAAAAACGTAGAAGTGCCAACTTTTATGGAGATCGGTCCAACGGTGTTGGAGTTTTGCTCTTATATACATACCAACATCCTGTTTTATATATATATATATATATATATATATATATATATATATATATATATATATAGAGAGAGAGAGAGAGAGAGAGAGATATCTCCAGTCCTGAACGAACCATACCTGTACAGATAACGCTGTAATGTTGTTTCGAATGAAGTATTTTTGTCTTCAGTGATGGCAGTCGTGGCCCCGGGCTGCCTCCGCCTGGTGCGCCGCCCGGGGCCGGGGCCGGGGCGCGCGTGAAGAAATTGCGAACAATTACGCGAGTGCGCTTTAGGGGCGGGGATGGCGCCGCCATCTGCGCAGCGGCAGAGACGCCCAGCTGTCTGCCTTATGAAAGGCCCCCGCCCCCGCCCCGCCCCCGCGGGACTTTCTCCGCCCCACGCACCCATCGCTCCCAAGGCGCTTGCGCTTGCGCTTGCATTGCTTGCAGCGGGCGGGCGCGGCGGTGGCGCTGTTGCAACGAGGAGGGTCGTGCGCGCGAGATTACGCGCTGCGCATTGCGAGCCCTTTCCCACGCGGCCGGGCTGTCCCTAATGGGTTGGTGACATTCGTTGTTCGTTGAACCATGTATGGTTTTGGGTCGTAGTGTATTTGTTTAGAAGGGATGTCTTGTGTTTGGTTTTCGTCTTCGGTTTGGTTTTTGTCTTGGTCTTGGTTTTTGTGTTGGTCTTGGTTTTTGTCTTGGTTTTCGTCTTGGTTTTGGTCTTGATTTTCGTCTTGGTCCTATTTTTGTCTTGATTTTCGTCTTCGGTTTGGTTTTCTCTTCTGTTTGGTTTTGCGTCTTGGTCTTGGCTTTTGTCTTGGTCTTGGTTTTCGTCCAGGTCTTAGTTTTCATCCAGGTCTTGTTTTTCGTCCAGGTCTTGGTCTTGGTCTTGGTCCCCCATTCGTGGGGGTCTTGCGCTCCGAGAAAAAGTTCATTAAGTATTCCAAAAAAGTCTTAAAATATGTTTGAATCTATAAAATAATTGTTAATTAAAAGTTAACAGTTCTAAAAAGTTTGTATTAAAAATAGATAATGTTTTATTATAATTTTGGCAAACATTATTTCGTGATAAAACTGGAGGCGTATTTCTCCGGAGGGGAAGGCATAATTTTGTGCTTACCCTTCGCCTCCCGCTCCTCCTCGCCGACCCTGGATGATGGTAACTCTGTAGCATTTTTCTTCTGTGTCTTAAACATTCCCTTTCGTACAGTGATTCCGTTACAAAACATTTTAACAAAGCGTCATCATCATACATCTTACTTGTCATTTCATTTCTAACTTATTGTGCTACTTTTACAATTTTAAACAATTTTCTACATATAATATAGTAATTATATTTGATTTTTTTAAATTTATTGACAATAACAACATTAGAAACTGTGTGGCGTATCGCGAAGAAGCATAATCGTCAAACAATATGCACTCTCCTTCGTCCAAATTTGTCTGATACTTCTTATAATACATTGTTACATTGTTCTTGAAATGGTTTGGTATTTTCAACCAAAAGCACGCGTATAATATTAGCCAAGAAACCTCATTGTATATAATTTTCTTTTTCGAAATTTTCCGAGTGAAAGATAGAAAGCGATGACGTTTTGGACGTGGAACCCATCAAAAATATTCCGTAGGTGCGCAGTAACAATTTCCAAATTTCCATTTTCTGATCATTATGTGCTAGTTAGCCAAAAACATTCCCGGAAAATTAGACGTACTCTCTTCTTCAATAAACCCCGATCCATCTCCCCTGCCCGGCGAGACGCGATGCTTCCAACAGTGACGTACGGCCGAATATTTCGATGGATCTACTTGGGGCGTTGTTTCGGCAGCGCCGAGGGCAGGGCGCGAGCCATCTCCATACACAACGAGCGCGGGGGATGGCATTAACTGCATGATGCATGATAGATTTCAAAGATTAACTCTCCGAGCGGCTAAATAATTCACGGCGGGCGCCGGGGCGACGGGCGGGCGCCGGGGAAAGGGGGGCAGAGGTTGTTTGTCACGGAAGGGCGCGCCCGCAGTGACGCGTGACGGCCGAGGCACGGCCTCCCGCGCTGTCGCAGTCGCGCATGATGAGCCAATTCACCTCTCCACTGCCTCTCTGAAAATACGACGCTCTCGTTAATAAGGGATTGCCTACTCCCTTTCGGAGCACCTACATCAAGTATTTAATTGACGACGCTGGGAGGAAAATATTGACGTTCAAGATGATGGGCATGTGTGCCGACACATTCAACCGTCTGAAGTGACTCAGGGTATCTACAGTTGACACAGAATGGAGGTTTCGGGCTCGAGTCCCGAAGGTGGCAGGATTTTCATCACTAGTTAGACAGCTAGGGCGAATTCAGTGGCAATTTGGAGAAGAATTTTAGAGGAAGACTGCTGGCATCGGTAGTTTTCTGTAGTTTCTCCGATCAATACCAGGCGAATGCTTCAGCAGTACCCTGGCAAAACGGACCACGTGGGCAATCTTTCCTTCCTTTCCCTTTTCCTATCGCTCTCCTCTTACAAATACTTACACTTTCATGCACCACACTACCACACACGCCGGGAGACCAGTCGAGACCTTTTTCGAGATGGGGCGGTGCAACACCCCCTGGATATAGAAAGCCTCCACACTGATTTGTGACGTCATCAAAGGTAGTCCGACCGCACAGCTGCGCAGATCGCAGTTATACTAGAAACCCTTACTTCGTTTGCAATTACTATTCTGGAAATGTATTAAAAAAGAAATGCTCATATTTAATGTTCACATGAGTGAAATTTTATATTATATTTGTTTCAAGAATCCATTAGAAATTCGCCTGAATGCATTTACCTTCGAGTTCTTAAAGAGAGATCTCAAGATACTTTACACCCCAAGCATTTAACATAATTACAAGGAATATAGTGAAAACATAAGAAAGGTAGTAAGTTATGTATAAATCATAATGTATGTCCAAAAAGCTCGGTCACATTTATTAATACATTAACACATATACAATATTATCAAATTAAAAATTATCCAGTCAGATTTTTCAACTTTCTTTCAGCAATTTTACAAAATATTTGATCTTTGATCTTCTTGCAATATTTAAAAAATGTACTCATTGTTCACATCTTAATTATGTGTACTAAATAATGTTTACTAGGACAAAAACCATCAAAAAGCACGCATTTATTTACAAGCTCCGACATTTCAACCTCCGACAATCTAATTTCTCAATTAAAATAAAATTTAGTCATGTGATAAAAGTGAAAGTAAAAGGAAGCAACGTACTGTATAATTAAGATGGAGCTAAAATTGTTGTTATTATGAACAAGAATTAGTTATATTTTTCCAATAAAAAACTTGAAATAACTTTTATTTTCAGTTATCTGCTTTACTACATGAAAAGTATTAAATTTCTGAAAAATTTTCAGACACAAAGTCATCTTCAGTAAAACATTTTTTTAATCAGAAACATATCCAACGTATCTTAATTTAATATTATTAATTTTTCTTGGAAAATCTTGATTTCTTAATTTCGTCACAGCAGCATTTTTTCGTATAAACTAAAATTCAAAGCACTATCTACAACTTCCGAAAGAGAAATCACTGGACGAGAATTCCATAATAGTTTTAAAAAGGAAACACGATCATCACTTTGTTTAACAATTGTCCAAACTGGAAACACTAACTTTCTTCAAATTTTCGAACGTTATACAAGAAAACTGTTAATTATAAACTTCCTGCGAAACCACACTAGCAGCATCGACAGCTACCGGTTGGAAGTTCTTCAGCTCTCTTTTCTTTTCTGTTGGAGTTTCTCGCCTTGTTTGCTAGAAAAGTAGGTAGGGCAGTCAAGAAATACGGAAGACCCCCACAATTCTTTTAATTGAGAGACACTCAATTAAGAAAACGTTATTTCACCCGTCGTATCGAACATAACTGTTTCTCACAATATATCATTCTCATGAAAATGGTGATGGCAAACCTGTAAAATATTGCAAAAAATTAAAACCTGTTTAATACTAGTAAATAATTAACAGCAAAAGCATTTAAAAATCAAGAAAATAATTAACAAAGTACAATAATAAGACAATCATCGGATTCAGCAAATAGGGATTAAAAATTAATTTGAGCGGATTTAGGATCTTAATGAAGTTCTGCTATAATGTATAACCTAAAAATATTTGAAATTAATTAAATGTTCTTTTTTTAAGCCTTATTATTTGAACTGTGTAATGTTTTAACTGTTTTTCACTGTAGAAAGTTCAGTTCAAACTTGGTAGAATATAAGATAAGTAAATAGAAAATAAGTTTTTGGACCGTGTTGCAAAACATAAAAGGTTTCCGCAAGGAAATGACTACGAATAAAATCAATACTTTACTTACAGTGGATGTTCTTGAAGGGTTGAAATTCCGTCAATGTACAGCAGGTCATTTTCGTAGCATTTCAGTATCTTTTGAGAAAACAAATAGGCCTACATGGACTTTAGACCCTTGTAAGCGCAGCGCACGGCAGTTTAGTACATCACATTTACATGGCTTTTTGGAAGAAACATCACTGATATTCAGCCACCAATACTTAAAATAAATACTGAATATTTTCACCGATTGGGAAAATCTTCACAGCTTTCAAATTACAACACACCGTTGCTACCAAAACAACTGACCATGTGAAAATCACATTGTTCACTAGGACTACCATGGGCGCCATGACACTACGTCACAAGCTCAGTGTGGAGGCTTTCTTTATTCAGGGGGTGTTAGGCGGTGGCCCGCTGCTGGGAGATACCTGGTTGAGGGAAACCACTTAAGCCGAAGTATAGGTGGGCACCGAATCTCACCATCCAGCGGGGGAAGAACACAGCCCTTACGTGATAAAACATGCACCATACTTACGGTACTAATGACCGTAGTCGTTGACGCGCCCGGAAAAACGTGTCAGGCAATAAATCAAAACATTCGAAGCGCGATTTCTGCTGAACGATATTTACTTTCAGTAAGTTAATTTATATCGATGATTTCAATTTCGAAGTATTGGGTTTCAGTGTACGAGTACAAGAGAACAGTATTTTTCTTTTATACATAAGAAATAATTCATATAGATGAGTAAGTGTGTTATTTTCATTAAAATTAGGCAAGTCTGATAAAAAAAAATATACTGGTAAGAGTGTTTAAGGGGTCTTACTCCATGAAAATTATAAGCAACAAATAGTTGGCCACTTTCCATTTTATCATTTTATCACCGTTTAGTACTGTATGCAGTACGATGGTTTCCGAAGTTTGTAGAACATATCAATAAGTATCATATGTTCGTACTTTCAAAATGTCGTATATGCTTCGCACTTTGAAAACGACGAACGTTGTTTTGAAACGCTTCTTTGATAGTTCTATAGAAAATTAATTGCAATAAAATGCAGACGATGAGTCTTGGAAGGTCTGCTCTAGGATAGTGAACGTTGAATCATGAAGCATGATAATATTCGTAAATGGGTTAGATGTTGCAGTCCTTGTATACTTTTTAATGCTGTGAACATATTTTTAGTTTGGAATGTTACGGCTAGGCGTCAATCACATTTGTCTGTTGTGGTCATGGAACTCTCTTGTTTTACCTTCTATTCAGACACCATTCTTTTCGTAACAAGAAAGTAATGTGTTGTAACTTGCTAGCCACTTATGTAGTGACCTTCCATCGATGAGTGTACTCTTCAGTTTTGTTTGTAGATGTGAAAGGCAGACAGAAGCTTCATCTGGAATGAGAATAGCTGTGTCATCTGTGAAGGTGTCGACAGTACTATAGTAATGAACTGATTGTAACATAAACGTGATTATATATCAAACCAATCATTTGATTTATGTTTTAGTGCGTTGGCTTTTATAATATTGCCCTTCATAAAATATTATGACAGTGAGTTTTTGCTAAGTAGTTGTACCCTCAAATAAGATTAACATATATTTAATAGTTCGAGAGCATTCAGGTATCTTTGTTTAGTGAACGTGGAGAAAAGTGCAGTAAGAATGAGCAATTAAACCACTAAAAACGTCGAAATTCAGAAAACAGAAACAAAGAAAGAGTGGAATAAAAGAAAGTATTCCCACACATTGATTTTCCTGAATTAATATTCCAATACGTCGCTACCTTCGGGGTTAGAACAAAACTGGTGCTAAAACTGTACCTACTTTCTCGGCTTTACTTTCGCGCAAAATTATAATATAATAAAAGTACTCTAATATTTTAAAAATCCCTAGCGGCTAAACTGTTCATCCGACTTACTCCAAAATTAATATTCTCCAATTGACCTGTCTGATGTCGAGGCCCCTTGAAGATATTTGAATGATATTTCAATTTTGGGGGTACTTAACATGAAGGCCCCGGGACATTCTCGAAATTTTCAAAAAAAGAGCTCCATCATTTTCGATTAAATTTTATTGATGGATAGTGAGAAGGACGTTTAAGAGAATGGTACAGGTGTCAAGTTCGTTGAAAACTCTGCTTTATCGAAAATTGGAATTATTCAATTTTTTTTGGCGTCTTCCTACTATAAGACAGATTTTTCCCCTTAATGAAAACTGTTCTTTAAAGATAGATTTTGAAATTTTTGATGTTCAAATTTTCGAAATTTCGAGTACTTTTCGCGTAATTTGGTGTGAAAATTCGGGCGAGAAAGTACGTGCTGTTAAGCTGTGTGCTGCGTAAGCTGTAAGGAGAAATAAAAAAAAACACTCGACCTACACGCTTCCTTTTGGCGATTTATCGAAGGCGCTCATGCGCGGAATCCCAAAATCCAGAACAGGAGCCTCAGTGCCCGAGCAGGCGCTCGCTAAAACTCCAAAACCGTTCGTCTAAAGGAAGCGTGCAAATCGGGTCACAAGGTGATTCACTGCTCTTCTTTCCCAAATAAGTAATCGAGGAACTCTCTAGTTGCATGCGCCTGTGAACAGATTGCGGCACAGATGCCGAGTGCCAGTGTAGTCCTCGGCTGAAAGGCCCACGTGTGTGCGAGGAGCCGCCTCTCGCTTACAAGAGGCGAGGAACAAAGAGGATAATGAGGACGCCGCCGCAGCGCTGGCAGCCGCTTGGCATCTGACAGCCGAGCGCCACCGCCGCCGCCGCCGCCGCCGCCGCCGCCGCCACGCCGTCCCCACGGTTGGGCACAATGGACCGAAAAATATCCGAAACCGCCCCAGTTGTCTGTATTTTCCAAATAAGTCTATCTTTTGAATCACGGAAGAGACTGCACCAATAATTTTGGGCAGGCGAAAAAAAAAAAATATGGGGGTTTGCAATTTGAAATGACCCAAATGTGATTTCTTTTACAAAATATAATTTAGAACAATTCGCAGTGCATTTAAGCGGCATTATAACCAGATGATGCGCAAGGAGAATAGACGGATCATTTTTTAAAATACTTTTCAAAATTTTCAGCCCAATGGCTTTGCATGTGAGGGTTATAGGTTAAAAATTATGAAAATGCAGCTTACCAGTCCTTAAGTCTCGCTTCTCCCTTTAGTGATAGGGTTGATGTAAAGTCTTATTGTCTGGACCTGGAAGCGAAAAAACGGTTAAATCCCGCCCCTATACAGGGTGTCCGGGGAGGAAACGTCCTAATTTCGAAAATAAGCTCTAAAGACAATTCTAAGCATATTTTGTCTAATAAAGTACGTGGATATTCCGAATGGTTGAGCCACAATAAACATTCAAAAGTTGGTTTTAAAAATTGATTTCTAGGGAAAAATGTACATTATAGAAGCATAGAAACACTCCAGAAATATGTAAATTGTTTATTATTTACAAAAGAAATGAATATATTTGCTCAAACAGAAAAATTAAGCGAGAAATAAAAAAGCAGTCGAATTTTGTAAATTGGATGCTTTTTTATTTCTCGCTTAATTTTTCATTCTTAACAAATATATACATTTCTTTGGTAAATAATAAACAATTTACATGTTTGTGGAGTGTTTCTATGCTTCCACGACGCAAATTTTTGCCTAGAAATCAATTTTTCAAACCAACTTTTGAGTACTCATTGCGGCCCAACCATTCGGATTATCCACGTAGTTTATTAGACAAAATATGCTTAGAATTGTCTTAAAAGCTTATTTCCGAAGTCTCGACGTTTTCTCCCCGGACACTCTGTATATAGCAAATAACTTCCTAACAAGTGGTGTAGCCAGAAACCATATTTTGTGGGTCCTTGATACCGAAAAATCGATGGCAAACTGTCTGTCCGCCTGTAGTCAAATTAGCGCTACACCATTCAGTCGATTTTATCCACAACTGATGATCAATCTGAACGAGCTCAAGACTTTGAGAATTTCAATCGGATATTTTGATTTTAGAGGGTAGTTTACATGAAGCTTCAAACATATTTTCAAAATTTTCTGAAAAATGACACCGAATTGTTTTATTAAACTTTGTCCTCGGATAGCGTAAAGGATGATTAACAGAATGATGTAGGTCTCATGTTGGTTGAAATCCCTGAGTTTTCGATAATTGCAAAAGTGCACTTTTTTGGGGGCGTCTTGCTTGCTGGAAATAACATCAATGAAAAAGAATTAAGTATTGACCTGAATATCTCCAGCGAATGGAAAATAAGACAGCGCATGATTAAGTATAATTCCGGAAGAAGAAGAAGAAAATGATGATGATGATGATGATGATGAAAATGATCTTTTGGAAAGAGCTATTTCCGTATTAAATCTTGATATGGGAACTATTCAAAAGCCGAAATCGAAACGTATTTGTTGCTGATGTATTTGCAGCAGCACCTTCATAAACGAAACAGTCGGTTGCAGTCTGTTTGACATGAAAAAGACACTAAATGGCGATTTAAAAATTCATTGTTTTTAAGTCTTTTTTTTTTTACAGATAGAATCACATTTAAATTAACCTTTATTGAGGCATTTTCTTAAGCATCGACATCTTTTCTTCCAAACAGCATTTCAAAACAGAAGCAATTACGAGACTGTCGATGATAATTAGGAATAAACATATGGAATTTCAAATTTCGAAACAGATTATTGGAAGAAGTAGAGAATGTATTTTTTTAAACTGAGTTTTTAGTTGGCGTGCCAAGTGATTTTATTTGAATTTTCCTGTTTTTTTCGTTTTATTTCCTCACATTGTGGTTTTGTTTCTTGCAAGTTTTGTTACTTGTTTGTTGTTTTTGGTATTTTTGTTGCTTTTCGTGGGTGTGTTTCGGCCCATTGTCGAGCGGCCAGCGACGTGGCGCCGCGGTGACAGATCTCCCGCACCTGACACGGGAGCTGGTGGCGCGCCTTCCGAGGTGGCGCTACGCGTCCTTAGTTGTGTCACGTAACGGAAGTCGCACCGGGATAACCCAATCACACGCACCTGTCGCGCTGCATTTGTCACGACCCGCGCAGCCCAGCCGGACGCCCCATCGGGGAAGTGTGCCACGGCCAATCAGGAATGCTTGTGGGAGTCGTCAAAACACTGGCTGAGCAATCCAACGCGTAGGTGTTTTCAAAATATATTGTGTTACTACTTTCTCAGAAAGTAGTAACTACTTACGGAGAAATCCTACTGAGAATGTCGGGAATTGTTGACTTGTGGCCAACATATTATGCTGGGACATTTTATTGAGAACATAATACCGCAATACAAAGACACATTTAAATTATTTAACGCTTTCAGCATTGAGGAATTTGGTGGAGGCATATTGATATCTCTTAATTTTGATTGACACATTTTCTTTCATATAATGTAGAAAATGTATGAGAATAAAGAAGAAACACGAGTAAAAATTACGAAAATTTAGTAGCGCCGAAAACACACTTAAGTATGGAGGTATGTGCACCACACTTTCGTCTACGGATAACTCCTGAAAAATTTGGGTGTTCGTCTCTTTTCAATATCAATGAGTTTTGATTTACACAAATACGTACGTGCGTACACACATTATATTAAATACATTACATACTTACTTTCATACATACATAACATTCACACATACACCTCCGACTTCGTGGAGATGTTGCAGCGATGATTTCAACGGCAATATTTATAACATAAAACTCAAAAATCTTCGGTAATTGAAAGATTGCTTGAAAATATTTGGTAAAGTGACACTTTGTCATACACATTGCCGTCTTTGCTTTTTAGTAATTCTTAATTCAGTAATTCTTTAAAACAACGGGAAAACCCTTTTTCCTAAATGTGGTGATTTATGTTAAAGGGAAAACGTATTTCCGATTTTGTTTGATTTGTTTAACGTAAACACCATTCAACCGTCGTCCGCTGCGCCGCGCCGCGCCGCGCCGCGCCGGCTGAAGGACGAGGGAGGCCCTTTGGAAGCGAGCGACGGCCGCCTCCCATTGAGTGGAACCCGTGTGGGCCAAACCTCAAAGGCACAATTCAGACTCCAATAAGCAGCGCCGACACAATAGCCGCTTCTTTACACTCCCGTGCGCGGGGTTCAAAGGGAGCATTAATGGCCTCTTTGTAGACGCCTGGATTACCATCTGCTCTTACATACTGCCCTGTTGACACTGTTCAGACAAAGTGATGTATTATGCCAGGAATGCAATACGCATTCTGTCGAAAAGTTTGCTCACAGCATATATTAATAGATCGGAAAAGAATAAATGATAAACGGGCAGGTATGCAATATGTTGCTGCTTTTTCATGGCGTTTAAAAGCACCATCAGCACATGTTGTGAATTGCACATGAATAAATTACTAGGGTAGATTTTTTTAAAATCTAATTATAGTTCAAATAATATTTTTCATATTTGAATATGATGCTATCAGCAGCTTTGACATATTATTATTATTATTATTATTATTATTATTATTATTATTATTATTATTATTATTATTGTTTTTTGTATCTCGTTAATCACATCATAAACGTATAATTTGAATGATGCAGATTGAGTGGTTGTAATAAAGTCTCCGATTTCTGAATCGCTAATTCGATTGTTTCATAACACAATCTCCTGTTATTCCAGCCCTGTACTTTTTATCGTCTTACTTACTGAATTTATTTCCGTGGATTAAAAGTGACAAACTAGCGGGTAAGAATTTATCAGGACGCAATTGCTTCTGGGATTAAATAGTAAAACGATCCTTCTTTTGAATAAATGATGTTTTAATCAGAAAGTGTCAAATGTACGGTTAATATTACGAGCACTTAACAGCTTGCGTGGCTGCTCTCGCGCTCGGATCGACTGCCTCTAGCGAGAGATCCTGTTTCAAATTGCGAGGAGGGTGTAGGGGTGTACGAGACGAACGCGTAAAACTCCTCCTCTGCCTCGATTTGAAACCAAACTGACCAGGCGGCAAAACGTCGCGTCGTTGACTGTGGCTCAGCGTTCACACCTTTCGGCCGCTCGAACTAATGATGAAGTAAGAGAAGCAAAAACGCCTCACCCCGCCGGTACAATAAAGAGCGCCAAACAGCGGTAGCGGCTCGGGGCTCCGTGTTCCCACGCTGCTGCACCCTCCGCCCTCCGGCCCCGGTGGCGAATTCGCGCTTCTTTTGTCTTTGCATCCTCGCGCCGTCCCGCCTCGCCCGGCCCCGCCCCCCGTCGCCGCCACCCGGCCAGCAAGTGGTCGGTGGCGTGTCCGTTGACTACCCTCTGGCAGCTGCGGTCTGGACCAATCCCCCTTCCTTCCTCCCTTCGTCTTCCTCTCGCTTCCTCTTCGCCCTCCCTCCCTCCCGCCCTTCCTCCCCAGAGGGCGGCCGCGGGCCCTCCTCCCCCCGGGGAGACGTGGGGGGGTGGCGTTCATCAATGATACAGGTCCCAGGGCGCAGCGTGCGCTCTTTGGGGGCGCGAATTATTCAACGCAATTTCTGCCCCGCGCCCGCCCGCCGGCTGTCATTCCTGAGCAAGCGAGCGCTCCGCCCTTGCCTGCGTCCCCTGCGCCCGCTCATGCAAGTTGCAGACGCCGCCCGCCCACGCACTGCGCATGCGCGGACAGAAGACGGACGAAGCACAGTGGGTGGGCACGTTCTGCCTTCGCGAGGAACGCCGACACTAGCTTGTCAGCTAGGTCTATTACAGTCGCTGCCTCGAGGAGAATACTGATGGACGGCTGCTCTGATCGGGGGTTTTCCGTGGTTTCTTCGATCATCACCAGGCGAATGCGGGAGAGTACCCCAACAAACGGGCCACGGACCGCGCGCGATTTATTCTTCCTCTTCCTTGACCTATCCTCACCCCTTACTTGTACACACTTACACTAATATGCACTACACTACTACATGTGCCGGGACACTGGTCAAGTGCGTAGAGCTTGTTCCGGCTGGGACGGTTCCATCTTGTTGGGAGATACCTGGTTTAGGAAAATCCCACTAGCCAACGGTAGATCGGTGTCGGATCTCGACACACAGTAGAAGATCACAGCCACTTCCCGAGGAAAAAGCATGCACTACACTTACGAGACTAATGACCTTAGTAGACGCGCCCGGAATCGCTAACAATCAATCAGCGAAGAATGCCCCACGAAACTGCCTACGAGCGTCCGTTACTCATGGTGCACATCCCTGTCGATCCATGAGGGATTTTGGTGGTCTAAGCTGGAGGGCGATAGGTTTCCTTGCCTGTCATTCCCTTCTTGCATCCATATCAAATCTTCATAATCGCCTATCCATTAATTTCGTTTTCCAAGGATCACACAATTTCTGGCTTTGGACTAATAAAGATATTACTGATACATTTGAAAATAGATTTCTAGCGTAAGTAACGTCTAGGAGGAGAGCTAGGAGGATCAAGCGTCTCTCCAAATAAAAGGTGTAGTATTTCCGCTGAATATCATTTGAACAGTTTGATGGTCTTTTGGCAGTTGCACATGTTATGTGATCTAACTTGACCATTATTCAAAAAACGTAAAAATAACTGAGTTAAGTATTTTCAATTACCATTGAAAAGGAAAGTTGTTGATATTTGGTTACCGAGTTTTGCGAATTGTGACGAAAAGGTCGCAGTGAGTCTGGTCATCATTTTACCTCCATAGTGCACTTGTCCATCATCCTTCCCACACAAGATTCTGACTACGGTCCTCGCTTTTCTCCTTTACTTTTGTGCTCGGACTTCGATCCGGCCATCTCATCAATTCCAGTGGGCTACGTCTTTTATACTATTTCATCTCGCCTACAAAAGTTTCCTTTCATTCTGTAATTTTCATTCAAATGCATTAAATTTATTTAGTCTGAGAGCCATTTTATCTATTATAGTTCCATAATAGAAGAATTCGCCCTTTCAATGTCATCTTACAAATGATGATTGAGAATTACCACATTTTCCAATTTCGTAATCAAGAACATGCAAAATTTTAATGAGAGATTTGATTATTTCACGATCTCGTCGCATGCAGTGTTTTGTCCATCTTTTCTTCGAAAAAAACCATCGTGAATGGAATTCCTTTGGCCGATCGTAGTGGCCGGTCCCAGTGGGCCTTTTATGTACCAATTTGACCCTACTTTTTTGCGTCAGTCTTGCAATATTCACTCTTTTAAAAACGGCCTCCGAGCGGGCGATCGGGGGAAAGTAAATAAAATGGCGCGAGGGCCCGAATCGGCAGGGAGAGTTACGACCAGGGCGCCGCCGATTCGGGCGTTTTGAAGGAAGTTGTAATCCAATTGCAGCGACAGACGATGAATAACGCATGCTCGCAGGGACGGCTCGTCTCGGACGTGTTGCGTTCTCGCGCTGGGTGGAGGCGCCAGCGGTAAAAAGCCCTTCGCTCGCGTTTCTTTCCTTTCTTCTTCTTCTTCTTCTTCTGGAAGTTTTGAAATAATTGCGCGTAAGCTTCAATAAAATCAAAGATTAATTTTAAAAATGTTTAAAGAAGTATTAACGAAAGAAATTCGCGTAATAGTAGATATTATTCAAGGTAATGTGTTAGTAGATATTTATATCACTCAAATCCTTTCAAATCAATTTTCTGAACAGAAGTTGGAAAGATAACAAAAATAAAAAATGAAAAGATAGCAAAAAATCATGTAGTATGAAACTGAAAGACTAGTTTTTCGAGACGCTAATTACATTACATTACAAGTAGATTTCAATTGCATTACATTACAAGTAGATTTCAATTACATTACATTACAAGTAGATTTCATTTATTCTAAAATTGTAAATTGATAATAAATTGACTTCCTTTTCCGTATTATATTCGCGGGGCATATATACCGATGATATAAATTACTCTGATCATTTGTTGTCTTACCTTTATGCAAGGATAAAACATTTTCAAAGTACAATAGTTCAATTCATTTTTTTTTTCGCGCACGATATCAAATGTCGATGGGTTGTCGATCTATGATCCGTACCGTGGTTCAATAGTGCCGGCATCGTCTCTGTGGGAGTCAATGAAATTTTAAAGGGGGTCAATGAGCACAGAAATTCGATTGGGGTCGATAGCCGAATATTCACCGGCTGACTGATCGGTACAATCGAGATCACATTGATTACTGAAAGTGATGTTGATAATTAGTTTTTTAAATGATGCTTCAAAATGCCTAAAAATAAATTACGAATTCGTTCCTATTCTAGGATTCCACATCTTTCCGTTAACGAAGAGGAACATTAGTGCAATTGGAATTTGCGAATTGTTTTCTGAAAACTTGTTTAAATTTGTAAAATTAAAAATGATAATATGTAGTAGTACAAAAATGAAAAAACAAATCTAATAAACCGTTATTTTTTTAAACCCCTGTTGATATTTTCGTCTAATTGTTAACTTTAACGTATTAATGTGCAGTTGTATGTGTAACGATTATGATATGTGTTGTATATGGTAGAAACAGCTGATGGGGCTCGATGAAGTAAAGCATTGTTTTCAAAAGGGGTCCATGAAGGAAAAGGGTTGGGAAATAATGATGTAAAGACAAGTCCCAGGTAAATACCATTGCCCTTTGCCCTAGGCTCGAGTCGATCAAACCGCGAAAGCATGGCCCCGCGGTCCGACCTTGAGGAACTCCTGTTCCGCCGCCGGGCTCCTGGGCTCGTTCGCGTCGTCGCGACGGCTGCTGCCTGTCGCGCGTCGCGGCGGCGGACGGAGCATCCGGGGCTGGCCCCCAGCTGCCGTCGCGACGCCTCCCGCGCCGCCACCGCCGTGATAAATGGGGAGCGGCGTCGCGGCGCGGAGGTGGTGGCGGCGGCGTCGCGACGGCTGTGCCGCTTTCGGCATGCCCCCGCCCCTGCCCCCGCCGCCCGGCGCCTCCCGTGGGCGGCGCTGCGGAGGCCGGAAGCTTCCGCTGCCGCGCACCTGGGGCGCGACGTTCACGACGCGTACAGGCTGCGTCGGAATTCAGGGGCGAAAAAATTCTGTAGCTGATTTTTGCCTTTGTAAATACCTTTTTATTTTTTACCGATATTTTATTGCTTATTATTGCTTTCGATACGTAATTCGATACACTCGTACACTGCATAACTTACGTGGATGGAGAAGATCGTGGTTGCGAGGGAAATATGAAAAGAGTTAAATGGTGCTACAATTTCTCTTACAGAGGGAATTATGGGAGGGAGATATGAATAGACCAACCAAGTCAAGTTCACATCCAGTTAAGGAATAAATGAGAAAATCTGAAACAATAAAATGAGGTACAAAATGAAATAACGTATCTACCACTGGCGTTAACAGGTTCTAATGTTCTCGGGCGACAAAAATCCCTCGGACCAAAGGCCCTGAGGCGTTTTGTCGCCGCTCGATCATTAGAATTCTTGTAATGCCCTTGATGCGTAAATAACTATTATTACATGGGAGCCAATATTTTCTTATCTATTCTTGCCAAAAACGCTCGTTTGAACTTATATGCTTAATTCAACTTGTATAGGGTTTAGAGTAGGGATCTCAGAATTAAAGAAAACGTGTACAGATACACTTCTCATAGAATGTCACGCCCAGATTTTAAGACTTTTTACGTTTAAATAAATAAATAGAATTTAAAAAATGTCAGGAAAGTACAAACCCTTCAGTAGCTACATGGGATGTGACAATATAGGCAAAAATGTACTTAAATATACTAAGCACTATAAATTCAGCACTAGGGAAATTTCAAATTATTTCAAATGATTTAAAACTCTATTTGAGCAATATTTATTGAATATCTTAAAGATGTCTGCATTTTATCATGTCATAACAGGCTATTGTGCAGATACATTTTAAAAATGGGCATTGTATGTACACTGGAACGTTCGGCGCGAACCAAACATTCCAGTGTACCCAGGCATTTACATTTCGAGTTGTGGCTTCTTCCATTTTCTAAAGAAATTATGCAGAAACCCACAGAGAGTTTCCAATTTTCTTCCGGAAGGTTCCATTAAAATTACGTTTTTTAAAAATAATTTTAAAATAGTTTTCGGACATATTTCTCTGACCCCTGGCCTCATCTTACCAACCAAGACACTGAGGAGGTGAGTTACCACAATAAAGACAAAAGTGAAAAACAACAGAAATTCTTTGTTGTATGATTGTAGCCATTTCAATCTTGCGATGAAATTTATTTCTCTCTAAAAAGTATTTAGAAAAGTAGATAAATCGTCAAGTGACAACGTTTGAAATGTGATACCTTAGGCGAAATATATCTTAAAATTCTGTGGACTCTAAAGATCACAAATGGGAGAAAGTCGACAACTTTTAATGATTGAAAATTTAATTTCGCCAAAAAATACAGTCTCTTCAAGGTTTGTAATTTAAAAAAATTAATTCATATCAATCCACTAGATCCATTTGAAAACTTAGAATCGAGAATAATGGTACTCAACGTTGATCGAATCTGTCTCCGGTTAGTTATACTGATGACATTCACCTTACTTTAATTACTTGTTCTTACATATTTACAAGCAATATTTAATTCAATTTCATTACTTCTGAAACTTTGCAACATCGTGTATTTTAAATTCAAAAAGGCAGTTAAAAGTGTGTGAAAGGTAACCTTGACCATAGGATACGAAGTCACCACTAACGTCATAGGTCGTAAAATTGTGGCTCTTGCTCGTCACGGGTTAGATATTTTAATTCTCAGAATTTGCATGGGTTGAAGCTCATCGTCTTCCAAATTCTTAGTCTTCGTTTATTATGTTTTCCTGGACTTACGAAGATTATGGTTCCAGTCAGTTCTTCTGATTTTGAAATCTATCTGCAGGAATCACCTGCTTTGAAATGAGAAGGCCCAGTGTTTGGGATCGTTATTTTGCGACGTCGTTGCTGTGTCCTCCCGCCTGAAAGGGGCGTCTGCCGCCGGCGGGCGGCGCGTTGCGTCAGCGGCGCCCGCGGGGGCTGCGCAGCGGAGTCGGTCGCGCCCTCGGCCCGCGGGGGGCACTTTGTGTCGCCGCCGTTGTCACCGGCCGCCCAGGTGCCCCGCCCCGCCCCGCCCCGCCCAGCCCCATTCCTCGAGCGGTTCCCTCGTCAGCTCCGCAACTGCCGCCACCACCGCCAACGTCACCACCCCTACGGCCACCGCCACTGCCGCCGCCGCCACCATCACCATCACCACCACCAGCATCACCACCACCACCACCACCACCACCACCACCACCACTACCACCACAACCACCACCACCACCACTACCATTACCACCACCACGACCACCTCCACTATCATTGCCGCCACAACCGCCGCTACCACCTCCACCGCACCGTCGCCCCCACATTCCCATCACCATCGCCACCCCCACCCCCACCCCCACCCCTACCGCCACCCCTACCGCCACCGCCGTCACTTCTGCCACCTCCGTTGCTGCCGCGTGCACCACCACCACAGTCGCCCCACCTTTGCCGCCACGACCACCACCACCGCCACCGCCACTTCCACCGTTTGCTAAGACTTTGAAAGTGCCCCGCTCGGCTCCTCCTGCAGCGGAGGCTGCGGCGGCGGCGGCGCACAAAGGGCGAGTCAGTCAGCGCCCGCGCGCCGCGCCGCGCCGCGCCGCGCCGCGCCGCGCCGCGTTCCCACAGGCCGCATCGCCTCCTTGCAAGGCGGCGGCGGCGGCCGCTGCTGCTGCTGGCGAACCATCTGGCCCCTGTGGGAACAACGGCGCAAGAGAGGCCCTTCGCCACTGCCAGCGCCCGCCATTAAAACATGACACACGCATACGCGAGCGCGCACGCACGCTCACACGCGCGCAGCTGCCCGCGCCGCCCCGCGCCTCGCCGCGGCCCGGCTCCGCTCACACGTGCTCGCGCGACCCGCCCGCCCCGCGCACACGTGCGCCCGCGACCAACCGACAAGACGGCGCGGCGGCGGCGGCGGCGGTGCAGGCGGCGCACGGCGCGGGTGCGAGAGCGCGGGTTCCTGCCCCGGCGGCGCCCCTCAGCTGCGCCCCGCTACTTCCGATTTAATTTCTGACGTTTGAGTGGGTGGGACACGATTGTCCACTCGGGAGCTGCAGGACCAAAACTTAAGTCGCAAAGAAGCTCCCATTTGGATAACAGTTTGCAGCTGATCAAACCCCAGTTGCTATAAGTGAATGGGACTACAGAACACGATCTTCTATTTATACTGCGATTTTCGTCACTTTGCCCCTAACAGGAATCAGCTGTTGACGGTTTTATCCAATCGGGAGCTTGAATATCACCATAGTGACGTCACTGTAGAGAAATATAAGCTCCCGATTGGATGTCAGGGACAAAGATACAAAAATTGCAGTATAGCTCACTGCAAGCGATGGCCCAGGGGCAACAGAGGTGCATCCCCAGAACTGATGACTGGGAGATGAGGTTTCAAGTTCTGACGGTAGGCATCCATCTACTGTACCTGGGCCAAATTCAACGCCCCTCTCGAGGAGAATTGTAATGGGCGCCTGCTGATCGTGTTTTCCGTGGTTTCTCCGGTATATTACCAAGCGAATATTGAAGCAGAACCTCCATATAATTTGAATCCGTTTTTGAGAAAACATTGTTTAAAAATTGCTTGTTTTTTTTCACTCAATCCCATGAAAATACTCTTATTTTCGAAATATTGTAGATCTTATTTAAATATGTGTATTTGAAGAAAAGATTTCATTAAAGACAAAGTCATTATCTTCGATATTATAGTTGCAGAAAAATTAGTGCAGCTGTAGAAAAAATTGAACCTCCCATCTACGGAATATTTATTTACTTACTACAAAGCAAAGTCCAATTACAACTGGAATTTAAAAAATCGCAGATATCACTGAAACGACAGATGATAAACTCAAATCTAATATTATTTTTAAATCTAGAATTGAAAAAATTAAGATAATTACAAGAGAATATTCAAATAAATTAAAGATAATATACGAATAAAGTACGGCAGAAATTAAAAACATTACAACCTCAAAATAATCAGGTACGTAGTAGCGGACAATATGAAAATTAATTAATCCATATTTAATAATGTTTTCAATTCAGTTTCACTTTTGGAGAAAATCGTCTTGCCCCAGTGTGTTCCCAACTGGTTCGGTATCGACCCCCTGAGGGTCAATGAAGTTCAAGGGGTCATTTGGGTGATCTATAGCCGAATATGAACGAGCGATTGTATGTTATATTGAAGACCATATTGATTACAAAAAATAAAATGAACAATTAATTTTCTGATATAAACAAAATATTATAATACATGACTAATTCACTCTTCTTTCGTATCCACCTTTCATTCTTAGGATCAGGGGCGTAACCGGTCCAGAGCACCAGTCTCCCAAATAAAGGGGCCCTTCATAAGGGCCCTCGCGGCCTGATATAGGCCAGCAATAAAACAAATCGCACTCCATGCTTATTTTCTCTTTTGAACGAGACATATTCTTATATCAATTAGTTTTTAAACTCTTAGTTTCACGTTTTTCTTCTTCAGTGAGGTCTATTTCGATTACCGGTAACAGCGCATCAGAGAATCTAGCTACGCAACTATTTAGGATGTTCGGAAAACTCAAAAAAATTATGTAATTTAGCTAAATAGCTATGTATTCACGATATTCTATCAAGGAAGAAAATACTCCCTGCAATACGCGCTGGAAAAAATTTATGGCGACTTAAAAAAAGCTCAACATTTTGTAACTATTGCACAACAACGAAGATTAAAAATTCAGCTTTTCAGGGGCGACAGCATTTCTGTTTATTTGAGAAGCAAGGGAATTATCAAAATATTGGTGTACGAAATTATCTTTATATATTATGTACTTGCAATTCTTTATACTACGCATGATTGTCTACGCTATGTATATTGTAGAGCATATATAAGGTAGTCGATGGAGAAAAAAATCTTTAAGGGGGTCGATGAGAGAAAAAAGTTGAGAGTCGCTGGTTTAGGCTCTAGCGTTGGCCACTGACAAAACCAATTTGCAGACAACCAATTTTGTGCTAACAAGGAATCTCAAAACATCAGAGAATTCTGAAACATTACCAGTTAGAGAAAATATTTTACTGTATATAAGATTTATTGTGTTAAAGCTATAGTTATTGTGACAAAGTGTTAAGCTCAAACAGGAGAAATACAAAATATACCTTGACGATCCTACTGAAAATCACAAGGAATAATACAAAAAAGCTAGAAACAAAGTAAAAACAATTATTAGAAAAGCTCACGCCGATTCATGGGAAAAATTTATTGGAAGAATAGAACATGATATATACGGGAGGCAAACATTAGCCTACAAAGTAATGAAAACATTGAATAGTAATGAAAGAGAGAATGTACAAATTACTGCAATTGAATAGGAAAGTTGGGTGAAACATTATAATGCATTATGGTACTATGAAAATGTGAAATAATAAAAACATACACAACTACAAATACAGATGACCTAACGATAGATGAACTACATGAAGCACTTAACAAATGTAAAAATCGAAAAGCACCTGGTATGAATGGCATGAACACAGAACTACTAAAATACTCGGGAATGTTATTTCGTCTACGCCTGCTTCATTTCTTTAATATATACTGGAGAAATAAACAATCTCCTAAAGAATGACAAAAAGCAAAAGTAATCTCACTTTATAAGAAAGGTAACCGAGGAGACCCAGACAATTACAGAGGAATAAGTCTATTGGATACAACATACAAGATCTATGCGAGAATAATACATGAAAGATTAAAAATAATAGCAGACCACCTTATACCAGAAGAACAAATGGGATTTCGAAAAGGCAGATCGACTGCTGATGCCATTTTCACATTAAAAAGAATAATAGAAGAAAGACGTGAACACAACTGTGAAACACACCTAACATTCGTGGATATAGTAAAAGCTTTTGATAATGTCAATAGAAGCCTTCTGTGGAACATAATGGAAAGAAGAGGGTATCCAAAACACTTGATAGAGGTGATAATAGGAGTATATGAAACAACGAGCATTAAGTTGGTTATAAAATGAAAATTGACAGAAGACATTCCCACCAACAAAGGTGTAAGACAGGGCTGTTGCATATCACCGACACTTTTTAATATATACATGGACGACATTTTTAGAACATGGAAATTGAATATAGATCGAGGGATCTATTTTAGGAAAATATTTTTAAATTCTATTTTATATGTAGATGACAAAGTGATAATACAGGACACTGAAGACAAAATGCAAATGGCAGTGTATAAATTAAATCAAACTGCAATAGAATATGGTTTTAAAATATCCACAGAAAAAACTAAAACTATGGCATATAAAGGAAAATACCCAGTGAGAACAAAGATTGTGATAGAAGGAAAAAGTATAGAACAGGTAAAATGTTTCAAATATCTAGGTTGCCACATCTCGTTTGAAAGAGATATAGTTTTAGATAAAAAATTAAATAAATTTAGAAATATATGCGGCACGATACACAGACATCTAAAAAATAAAACTAGGATAGAAACAAGAATAAAATGCTTCAACACAGTAGCTGTGCCAGTGTTAATGTATGGAGATGAAGCAAGAGTAACATCAAAAAAAGATAACTCTCAAATCCAGGCAGCTGAAATGAAATTTTTGATAAGCACTCTCGGTTATAATATCCTAAATAAAAAGAACAGCACAGAGATAAGAAATAAACTGGAGGTCGAACCACTGCTGGAGAAACTGGAAAGAAATCAGAAAAGATGGTATGAACATCTTATACGAATGCCCGACAGCAGACTACCGGCACTCGCAGTGGACTACAGATGCAGAGGAAGAAGAGATGTAGGAAGGTCCAGAAGGAAGTGGACACCGGAACAGGTTCTTGAACCTAACCCTTGAAATGCAGAAGAAGAAGATAAGATTTATTCCCTTTTTCGGTACCAGGACCCCATAATACGAGTTTTTGGTCCAAGGATCGCCGATTTCTACATTAGAATTACAATACATATTTCTAATTGGTAAGAACGTAGTTAGGCGAGAAACTAAAAATGCAAAGCTGGGAAAACTTGATTTCAATTACACCCGCAGCTAAACCGCTTCATTCATTATCAGTTCCACATGAGTTGACTGAGAATAAAAGCGCGTTTGGCGAATAGAAAGGACAGAACGCCCATCAAAACTTCGATTTTGCCCTCAATACCAAAATTAAGTCCGTTCGGAGGCTTCACTTTAGTTTCAAAATAGACCCGTGTTTTCTCTGAGACCAACGATTTCGTCATGCTAGCAAAGTGCGCGGCGAATTAGTTTTCCGGTTGCATTGCGAATTCTCTGCGCTTAATTTTATCCTCAAGGTTTCTCGCGAGGAACTAATGGGATTGTCCGCTGCTGCAACCGCGGGCGCTTCATGCCACGTAAACAAACAATTTTTGTCGCTTTTCACTTTTGCAATTACGTTTGTAGCAGACCTCCCATTCTCTTGTTGCGCGATGTGTGTAGGACTACGGAAACATTTACAGCGACCTCTTTTGCTTTTAAAATTGTTCGTGTTTATTTTAGTTAAATCTTCCAGACGGAGTTAGAAACTGATTAAGGAAACGCACTATAAGTAATGAGTGCACAACAAAGTTTCTTTAGACTTGAAACATTACTTCAAAAACATAACATTTAAAGTCTTTGGTGATATAAAAAAATTAATTAAAATAATAAGTGAGCATTTGATGCCTGAAAAGTTTCCCAAATATTTTAATTCCCTTGACAAAATCATGTATTCCATTTAAATCATTCACGCAATGAATATGATGAGAAAATGTTTGGTTCTAAAGTCGTAAATACTCTGAAGAAAAAGAAGAAGAAGAGGAGGAAGACGAAGAAGTAGAGGAGGAAGACAAAGAAGAAGAATAGGAAGACGAGGAAGAGGAGAAGCAGAAGAAGAAGAGGAAGAAGAAGAGGAAAACGATTCCCACCAAAACTCCTCGACCTTACAGTATTATTAATAATATTTTTCCTAAAATATCTACCCTTTCAACTTCAGTCTTCCTTAGGCGCCTACCCGTCCAAGTGGTTAGCGGAGAGCGCCGGCCGCGAGAGACGTGCGAAGGCGCGCGTGCATTATTGAGGCGCGGTCGATGCGGCGGGCGCGACGATCGCGGCGCGGGTAATTATCGCCGCTGCGGCCTCGGCGCCGCGCCGCCCCGGCCACGCACGCCACCGCCGCTCGGCACGCGCCGCCGCGCCGCTCGGAAGCAGGACACAGCGGCGCCCGCCGCCGCTCAGCCACGCCCTCGCCTCGCCCTCGCCCTCGCCCTCGCCCCTGCCCCCGCCCCCCGCCCTCGCCCTCGCCCCCCCGCCCCCGCCCCCGCCCCCCGCCCCCGCCCCCGCCCTCGCCAGCGCCCACGCCCTCACCCACGCCCACGCCCACGCCCTCGCCCTTGCCTCGCCTCGCCCCGCCCCCGCCCCCGCCCCCGCCCCTCGCCCTCGCCCCCGCCCCCGCCCCAGCCATCGCCCCCGCCCCCGTCCACGCCCCAGCCATCGCCCCGCCCCCCTCCACGCCCACTCCCACGACCATGCCCATGTACTCGATCTCGCCTTTTCTTAGCACGCCGTCTTCGCCGGTCTGCTCTTCTTTGTTCCCTTCTTCTCCTCGTCCTCCTCCTCCTCCCATTTCTCCTTCTCTTCTGTCTCATCCTTTGTGCCCTCCTCCACCTCCTTTTCTTCATCCCCTGTCTCTTCTTCTCCGTACTCTTGTTTCTCGGATGATGCCTTCTTTGCCGTGTTCTCCCTCTGCCTTCTTCCCAAATGTTTCTGTCGTCTCCTCCTCTTCCTCCTTTCTCCTAGTTCAAGAAAACTTTTGGCCATAGGGACCACGAGCGCAATATTATACCTAAATTATTTAGGAATACATTTAATTTTGGGAAATATATATTTTTAACATTCAGGGTATACGTTCCGTGACGTCAGTTTCGCTTAAACGTGACGAACGTTTTGAAAAAGACCTATTTTAGTATTTCTTGCATCGTGTACTTATGATCCTTGTCGTGAATTAGAGGATAAGAAAACAATATTCAAATGGACGATTGATCCTATTTGAAATCAAATAGTAGGCGAAGATGAGATAAAAACGCTAATCTTATTTACTAGCAAAACAGAAGACACCTATAAGAGTCCTATAGATTTCAGAGGGCGCAAATACAGCTGAGTTCATATTTTTTCACGTCTGTAATATGCTTACATCAACTATGTTTTACATTACGGCCATCTGAAACATCATTATCGCTGATACCATCACTGTCACACGCTCATTACCCACAAACATTCCTCCGCCGTACTGCCTCGGCGACCACCGTCAGCCCCACAATCTCCACCACTATTTCCCCCACTACCACCGCCAGCACCAACACCAATACCACCTCCACCACCACCACTACCACAACTACTATATTCACTACTACCACTATCACCACTACCAGAACCGCTATCGCCACCTTTATCTCCGCTACCACAACCACTAGCACCACCACTATCATCACTAGCACCACCACCAACAACAGTACCATCCCCACCATTATCATCACCATCACTACCACCAGCTGCTATTTTTCTGTGTGGCTTTTTCCCGTGTCACTTTCCCCTCTCGGCGCCGCCCGCCGCAATGCGTTAAAACAATTCCCTTTTTCCGCCTCGATCCCTGTGCCCCTGCTCCGGGGAAAAAACAAATAATTGAAAGTGGACGTTTTTATTTCGTGTGGCGCGCTTCTTTTGTTTTCACGCGGCGCCTCGCCATGCATTTTGCATCCCGGGAGCCGCTCCCCCTCGAAGGAATTTTCATTTATTCAGGGGGTAATTAGAGCGTTTTAATTTCCCCACTTTGCGTTTCTTTGTTTTCCACTCGTTGTTTTCTTTTCCTCCGCTTCCCTCGCCGAGGGTCAATGATTGATGAGAGGGGCTGCCAGGTCGATGTCACAACGATCGGATGGCACGCGCTTTTAAAGGTGTGTGGATGATGCGGTATTCCGCGATGAATGAAGAGATATGTTTGGTAAATGGTTTGTGGTTCAGAAGTCAAAATAATTTTGCTCGATTCTGAGTTCGTTGGATGGCGTAAGTTCATTCTTAGCCGGGTTATCTTATGTTATATTAGGTATTGAAATAATTTTGCAATATTTCTGTTTAATGTCTCAACCCATCATAGAATACGCTTTGTAGAGGTGAGCAGTCCTACTACATATTTAGATATTTATTAGGTTCCAGCCAGGGGTTCAATAATAGAAAACATGGTTCGTGAATCCTAAAGTTATCTTACTATTGCTTAATGCCTAAATGCTATTAAATATGTCTACATTTCAAGAAACAGATTCTATTTTTTGTTTTCGCCAGTAGAATTTTTCAAAAAAGTATTAGAACCATGTCCCTTGTGTAAATTCTGCACCGGACAATAGGATAATTTCTGTATAATTTATCCGTTTTTATAGTTTCAGTTCAGTTTTATTCCCAAGCGTCTTACAAGGTGTAGCTAAAGAATACATCCCATATAAACGTATCAATAAGGATGAAAGTTGATGCATGGCACTCCTTCTTCCTGCTATAAGAATAGTCGAAGTTATTGGGTGTATTTTTTCTGAAAAGAATCAGTGTATTTTAAAATAGCATTACTGTCGTACTTGTATCTTCCAGCTATTACTGACTTCTTCCCTAATCCTCGGCACACCTCTACAATTGGGTCCTCGGCTTCGAATGAGATTTCAGAAAAAAATACTTTGCTTACTTCCACTTACAAATATTACTTGGAATCTTCTGAATCATCCGGGTCGTTTTCAAAAAGAATATCTTTCTTTATCCCTTACTCGTTGACATCTTCACAATGAGTAATAGAATCATGTGTTCCCTTGATATGATTGTAGCTCTGATATGACTGCAATCTCTGTGTTGCCATTTCAACGTCTCTCTCTTCTAATAATACAGAGTTTTGACCAGTCTCTAATGTTCAACATGCTTAGCTACTTTAAACTCACAGAATTTAATAAAAGAGTATCTTCCATTATGGATACCTCTTGTTATTGGATTTCAACAGTCTAATAGTGTGTGATAAGTATTTCCCAAAAATATACAACCTGGTTTTTACTTGGATTTAGCATGTGTATTTAACCTCACAATTCGACAGGTAACATGCCTCTGTCTCACCGATGTTTAGCATATATTTTACAATTTGTGTATCATGTAATGTAAATTAGACTTTATAATTTAATGTTTATTATATTATCTTGTAACATGCCTTCCCAAAAACTGAAGAGAACCTCACATATGGGATCGAAACGTCTTAAATATATACTTTTGTAAATTGACTGGGATCACCGTTTTTTATTTGAATCTCTCTCTTCTATTCTCGAAACAGCATTTTCGTCTCATGTCATCAGTACATCAATCATCTGCAATAAATATATAAATCATCACCCTACCATCCCCAATACAATGCAAGGCAAAGACAAACCAACGCTGTGACCACCTACGCAGGAGAGGACCTCCCTCGCCTCATCTTAGAAATCGGTAACATCAATAACGGGCGGGCATCGCAGCCACCCCCTAGTGCAGGCGACCGGCGTGGCGCGGCGCGGCGAGGCGGGTGGGCGGCGCGGGGGCGGACCACGTGGTGGCGCACGTGCACGCCGCCTCCCGGACGCTGCCCCCGCCCCCGCCCTCGCTCGGCGGCTGCATCCACGTGCAGCGGGGCGGCGCGGGTATTTCGGGTTTACTACTTCCCTAGCTGGCGCAGGCCCTGCACGGCGCGGGAGTCACTGGCCTAACAATACCCTGCGCCCCGCCCCGCCCCGCCCCGCCCCGCCCCGCCACGCCCCGCCCCGCCCGGCCGCGACGAGCTCTGTCTGGCCCGCAGACAGCCCCAGCGCGCCTTCTTGCAGCTGCGGAGGGGAGGGGGATCCGAGAAAGATCTTGGGGGGGGTGAAGTGTGTTGCCGGAAAGTACAATTGTACATGGTCATTGATATGCACATCAATGAGGTGTATGTCCATCTATTACATTTTACTCATACTTGTTAATTCTGCTTGATATTTAAATAACGCGTATAGATATATTAACACGCAATTTCACTTCAATTAACTTCATTCTCGAAGGAATTGTTATATTTAATTATTAGTCTGAAATGTGGCCATTGCGATATTTCAAATATGTAGTGTTAGTCATAAACCACAATAATGAATTATGAAGATACTCATCGTTAAACGATCGCAGGACATGCCAGCGAACGAAGCAAAAGCAATCCTGCCATACGTGAGACGAGAAAATGAAAGCCTAATATACTGAGTGGGGAGACTTTTACTAAGAGTGTTATGTTGCGCTCAACTCGAAATTGTGGTTTATGGCTACTTCAGATTTACACCATCAATAATTGTCTTATTGTGACCATACCTGGGCCTTATGGAGTTCACTTGAATTCCAGATATTTTCACAAGAAATCGCTTCAGTAGTTAACTTTATATTAATTTATGTACATCACTCTACATTTATTTTATGAACAGTTCGTTACATCACTGGATATGAAACATCGTCAAGACGGAAATGTAAACTAAATACTTGTACGATACAGGATGCGATGTACGTAAACATAACAATTATAATATTATTAGGTAATCATAATTTAATTTGCAAAATGATAAGGTGGTTTTTTCATAAATTTACTGCCGGGAAAATATTATTAACAAAATATCACAATTAAAAATATAATGAAAAGTTATTCAATATCAATGAAATTTTGTTGAATTATAATATTAATTTATTTTTGTGAGTTAAGAACTTAGTAAGGAGCTTTAAACTTTCTTTTGCAAGACAATTGAAACTTATTTCGTATGAGACAGCCGTCAAAATTAGACACCTGTAAGCGCTTGTGGCGACTTTATCCCCGGCCGTAACTCGAAGTGCCCGACAGTCCTGCGTCAACTTTCCTTCACTGCCGCGGCAGGAGGGAATTAATGGCCGAGAAGTTGGGAACTTTGACGACTTTCTTTCCAACGGTGGCTGTCACCCGAGCGGGAATCCGTCTCCTCGACTTGTGTGAAGGCGGTCGTCAGGGATGACGACCTGCCCCCACCACCCCGCACGCGAGGTGAAACTCAGGTTTCTCCGCAAGACCTTTCGGCAGAGATGGGGGAGGTCGGGATCTCGCAGCCTACGGGAACATGGTGAACACATGGTGAATACATGGTGAACAATACACCGCTAAGTTAATTATTTTCATTTATTTACGTATTTAACGTCAAAACGGTCAAAACAAAGAGACAGGAATGATGGAAGAGGAGAGTAAATCTATATTTACGAGTACTAGGCCCTATTCAGAAACCAAAGAAGAAACCATCGCAGCATTTTTTTCTATGTCATATAATCACATTCGTTCGTAGGACACGAAATTAGAGAACCATACAATTACTGGATATACTATTCGGTTTAATTGAAATTGACGAGTCGTTTCTCATTTTTTGTGTTTTTTCCCAGTTCCTCATGATACCTCATCTTTTTATCGGATGCGTTATTATACTAGTACTCTAACAAATGCCGAACCATTCCAGGTAATTAGTACTAACGATAAGTCATACACTTTTTATTCATTACATAATTGACATGCAAAGATAAGAATGCCCTTACTTTAATTGCTCAGATCTGAAGTTCCTTAATCCTTCAATATTTTAATCTTCTTTAGAGACTCAATGCTTTCTTTCGTTCATCTTTTTATTCCTTCGTTGTTTATTCCAGGAAACTCTACCATTCCCTATTGACCATTACCTTATTCTCTTTGTTATTTTCTGAGAAGATTCACAATCGATCTTCGAGGATTTCGAAAAAAAAAAAATCAAGTAATCGGTGGTTTCTCATCGTATTTTTATAGGTTCCAACATCCAAATATCGCACTCCGTTGTAGTATTACAACTATGATGTATTAGAACCCGTTAAAGCCAGTGGTACATGGACTTTTTTATCTATTACGTAATTTTATTGATTCAGTTTTATATATTTACTAATTAGATGTTAACGTGCCTCGGTTTGTCTTTTCGCATTTCCTTCCCATAATTCCCTTTCTTAATTTCCTCCCGTCATTCTCACCACAAGAGGAGCATCATTGAACTGTTTTCATATTTCCCTCGTAACTACGATTCTTTCCATCCATCTAGTAAAGTTATGCAGTGTATATCGAGCTCCGTCTCGAAGTCAATAATAAGCTACAACGTATCAGGAAAAAATAAAAATATTTTTCTGCTCTTTTTTAGTCTGCATCTTTCCATTAGTTTTTCTCCTCATTCTCTCCGTGCCTTTTACTTCATTCAAAAATGCATATTTTGAAATATATTTTTATTTTTATTACATTTTGAAAATGTGTATTAACTGCTTCATGGAATCGAGGAGATGCATTCAAAACACATCAAACACCGCTAGGGACTTTAACACCTTTAATATTGTCTTACCTCTAACTGTTGAAGAGAGGTCCTTCCTTCAATGGCGTAGGAAGTGCCACCCGGAGTTCCCACCGGTGCCTAGTCGATTTCTCAGGATACGCTGAGTAGCGCCGATGCGTCTTGCTCCACTCGGTTCCTTCTCTCCTCCCTCGCCCCACCCCCTTCCACCCTCGCCCCTCACCCCGCACAGCCGCGGTGCCCGCACACGCGGCAGCTTCCGCCTGGCGCCTGCCGCCTCTTCCATGGCTCCCCGTCCCTCCCCGCCCGCGCCGTCCCTGCCACCCACACTGCTCCCGCTATCCCGTCCACTTTCGCCTGCCCCCGCCGAGCCCTTGCCGCCGCCAGCGCCACCGCCCTCGCCACTGCGACCTCGTCACCGCCCGCGCCGCGCCTTCACCTAGCCGTTGCTGCCGCCGTTCCGTCACATTCCCCACCTATGCTGAACTGCTCCTCGCCCTCAACCGCTCCTCGCCAACGTCTCGTCGATATTACGACGCCCTCAATACTCCGAACCTCGCCGCCTCCACCCCAGCCGCCGTCCACCTCAACCGATGTCCACCACGCATCCAAGCCCTGGACGCTCAGGCGCCTTACCGTCCCCGTTGCCCCTGCCTCTCCTACGCCCACGCTTCCGCTTCCCCCACAGACCCCTCCTCAGCATCCCCACCGCCTCCCCGTAAACAGACAGAAAATAAATCACCCTTCGGCGCATGTGTCCCTCAGGCCCCGATGCCGAATCGCTCGCGAGCAGGCGCACGGCACGGCGCTCGTTCTATTTTCTCTTCCTGGACAGACGGCGCCGTTCTCTCCAAAATACCCCCGAAAAAACCCCTCGGAGGGTCGGTCACCGCGCGGGGAGGGGCGTAAAAATACCCCGGGCCACCCCCGGCGGCGGCGGCGGCGGCGGCGGCGGCGGCACACCTGGTCGCCAGCAGCGCGCGGGGCGGGGCCGGGCTTTTTCCGATGCGCACGTCGCCGCCTTCCGTCGCCGCGCCCCGCCCGCGCCCTTTTGCGGCCGACACGGTGGCTGCCTTGGCCTCCGCGCCCGCGCTCGCGCTCCGCACCAGGAAGCGTTGAAGGAGATTCATCAATGCGTCGTCGATGTCCATGGTTTCTAAACATCGATTTTTACTTTTTCGCGCTTAAGAAGGAACTTCTTAAGAAGATAAAGTTACGTAATGCTGCGCGAAAAACTGCGCAAATTTTCAACACGAAAACTCTTATTACAGGGCCCTGGTAACGAAAAAATGGATAAATCCAATTGGTAGAAAAAAAATCCTCTAACACATGGTGTAACCCGAATCCATGGTTTATGGCTCCTTGATACCGAAAAATCGATTAACAGCAAGACTTCTATCCTTCCGTCCGTTCGTCTGTGTGTGAACAACGCTAGCGGCATAGTGTTCAGCCGATTTTCTCCAGAACTGATATCCCCTGATCGATCTCGCTGATGGCGCGGCCCCTTGAATTTGAAACCGATATTTTAATTTTGGGGGGTACTTTGCATAAAGCCCCTGAGACATTTTTCAAAATTTTCAAAAAATGGCGCCATTAATTTTGATTAAATTTTGTTGTTGAATAGTCTGAAGGACGTTTAAGAGAATAGCGCAGGCCTCGTGTTGGATGAAAACTCTGACTTTCGAAATATGAAAATATTCAACATTTTTCGCTGTCTTCATACAACTATAATTATGAACTTACAATTTTGTTCTCAACGAAATGTGTTCATCAAAAACAATTCTTCAAATAAGGCCGTGTTGAATTTTACGAAAAGTTTAGTATTTTTTTTAGTAATTTGGTGAAAAAATAGTCGACCGCTCTTAATTTACTGCGCTTCCTGAACGTAAAATGAATAGTGGTGCTAAGCAGTTGGATGCATCGTAGGTTAGAATTTGTTTACTATTTCATATTTCTTTGTTCATTTCCTTTTCGAGCTTTTGATATAAGTTTTAAAATTAATCCTTTAGAAATTATTTTTAGAAAATTAAATTGCGTCCTTTAATTTAGTCGTGCAATTTTGCTTGAAAATACGGGCGAGGAAGTACATAAACAGTTATATTGGTTGAAGCAAGTTCTTTTTAAATCACAGCGTTTCGACAAATGTTCTTTTGCAATCTTCAGGTGCTCAAGGATCTATGTATCTACAATAGAAAATTCATAAAACTAATAAATGTAAATACAACAATTAGATAAGAACATACACAACAAAATTGGGGCCACCTGGTACAAAGGTTTCCTCATATGATAACAGGGTGACTTGGGGATTGTTATACAAGTATTGCATTTTTCGAATTCCGTTCTCCAAGCCTACTTTCAACTGCTGAGATGGCCCACGGCAACATCTGTTCTCATTACTGCGTCTCTGGCCGGGCGGACCTAGGGTTCGACTCTTGACGGTGAGAGATTTTTGACCCTGTACTTCGACGAAAACATTACGTCCATTGACACTTGATCAGCTGTGTCGCTAGTCATCCAATCGGGAGCTTGAACGTCACCAGTGACGTTACTATGGACGTACACGGTCCCATTTGCATGACAGCGCCACAGCTGATCAAGTGTCTAAGGACATGTTTTAATCGAAGTGTAGTTAAAGAGCTTGGTTGAATTCAGACGTTTCTTGAAGGAGAATACTAGGGAGAGACTGCTCTGAACGACAGTTTTGTTGTTTTCTCCAACCAATAGCAGGCGAGTGCCGGAGCAAAACCTTAACAAAGGGTAACGGAACGCGCACGATCTTCCCTTCCTCATCTTCGTCCTATCGTCTCACCTTTCACACATACAGACATACTTGTATACACTACACTATCACACAGGTCAGGAGCTTAGAGCTTTTCGCTACACGGGGCCCCGAAAGCGGAGATACCTGGGGGAGGGAAACCGCGCAAGTCGTTGTGTAGATTGGAGCGGTATGTTACATTCCAACGGGGGACGAATATCGCTCCTTCCCGGTGTATATTGTGCACTACACCTATAAGAATAATGACCATTGACTCGCTAGGAAACACAAATTAAACATTGTATCAAAAATCTATTTTCTCCATTTCCTCTATATCACCGCACCCAGGGCATCAACTAAAGACATTGCAGTGCCTCTGGTCGGCAGGATTTTCTACTCCGGCCAGATAGCTAGGTCGAATTCAGCCGGTGTCTGGAGGACAATACTAGCGGCCGGCTGCTCTGATCGGTAGTTTTCCGTGGGTTCTCCGATCAATGCCAGGCGAATGCTGAAGAAGTACCCTACCAAACGTGCTACGGACCACGCGCGATCTTTCTTTTCCATTCCTTGTCCTAACCTACCCTTTACATGCACTAACGTGCACTACACTAGCAATCGTGCCAGGAGACCGGCCGGGAGCGTAGAGCTTGTCCAGGCTGGGGCGGCGCCCCGCTGGTGCGAGATACCTGGTTGTGGAAAACCACGCTAGCCGACGGTAGGTCGGCGCGGAATTCATCCAGCGGTGCAAGATCACAGCTTCATCCCGAGACAAAAACATGCACTACACGTACGGGACTAACGACCTTAGCAGTTGACACAATCACTAGCAATCACTCGTTATATTTGCCCCTCTTCTGGCAGTCGCTTCCGGGCATCGGCCTCTCTGTCACCGAAGACAGCGCGCCCACCCACCAGCGCTCGCCACGCCCTCCCGCGCCGCGCGGGCCGCAACCACAAACGCGCGCCCGCCCCCCGCGCCCCGCCGGGGCGGCGTCGCGGCGCGGCGCGGCGTCGAGAGACACAGCACCGCGACGCCTCCGCCGCGGTTTCGCCGGTATTTCGGGCGCGCGGCACACGGCGCGGCAGGCGCCGCGACGCGCCGCGCCGCGACGCCCCGCTCAGCACCGCCACCGCCGCCGCCGCGGCAACACGCGGGGGCCATCCCGCCTGCGCCACTAAAAATAATTGGGCACGCGCTTATTTTCGCTTCATTTGTGTCTCTCTCCCCCGCGCGCATGTGGACGCCACGTTCGGCGACGCCGCCGCCGCCGCCGCCGCCGGCGTCTGTCAGCACCAAACGGATTTCCCCGTCTGCGTTTAGGGTTTAAAAAGACTCTCCTGCTGCTCCTAAAAGTTTTAGAATTGTGGGGAACGGTTTGTCTGATTTCGCTGCGTGGTTGTTTTAGTAGAATATTGTGGTAAGAGAGAGAGAGAGTAATACTGCCAAGGGAAAGTGGTGGCGTCTTTCAGCACCAAAAAGATTTCCCCGTTTACCTTTGGTGTTGAAACAGATTCTCCTGCAGGTCTTCGAAAGTTTTAAAATTTTGGGTTGTTTCACGTAGCTGTGTGATTATTTTAGTAGAATATTGTGGTAAATTGAGAAGAATACCAACGCGGGAAAGTGGCGGCGTCTGTCGGAACCAAACAGATTTCCCCGACTACTTTTAGTCAGAAGATTTTCCAGTGCAGTGTAAAATATTATCTTTCTGCATTTTTACCATTTGAATTGGATTATGGTTTTGTTTTACAATTATATATCTGATTAGTTCGATTTATAGGTGATGGACATGTATTGTAATGGTTAGAGCTTCGCAGTATTGTAAATACGTAAATATTTACATTCTGATTATTCCGTGTGACCATGCCTTGTTCATCGAAAAACAAAACTATTACTTTAGAGAGGGCTCATTGTCGCTGTCTGTCGACTTAATATTCGGCGACTAGCACAAGCAATGTTATCCTCGCGCCGCCCGCCAAGCAAAACAATGAAGTTCGAGCGATGTAAATAAATAAATGATTTTTTTTCTTACGTGAACAAAAACGTAAATGTTCTTTTGTAATTCAAAGCACAATATAAGAAATATTATTATCAAAATGACACGATAAAATATAAAAGTAATGTATGCACTGGTTTTCGTAATTAAAAATTCGCTAAAAGGTAAATTTCTGAAAAAGAGAAACATGAAGGGAATGACGAGTAAATGTTAATGAAATGAATGTACTTATAATGTATATTGTATAATGTATAATTTCTAAATTTATAACAATTTATAATGTGTATAAAAAGTAACACGAGAAAAGTGTATTGTTGGATGAGGTTTGTTTCGTTGTACAGATGTTCTTGCGTGTAGGTATGGGCATCCTTGGATGTACAGTTGGTTATAATGGATGTTAGTGTATAGTTGGTTGTTGGGACGAAGAGCATTAAGAAAATTTTTATAAACATATTTTGAAAAATAAATTATGTTCAATCAGTGCAGTGTGTACCGCTCTGTCTGGTAGGTAAATTCAATGCTTATTGATACATGATACATATACACAAACAATTAAAAATTATTATTTTCCTGCAAAAAATATATGTGCATAAAGGTAGGTTGCACCAAGCCAAAATACACCAATGGAACTCCCGGGTCTGTGGGAACCTTACCGTTGTCTACAAATAAAACTACACAGCAGGACACAGGAAACTAAGCAGTACGTATACAAACATTGATCATGTTAGTTGACACACTGAAGTGAATTTACATTGGAGGCTTGATTGCGTAGAATTCCTGGCGACAAAAACCCGAAGCAATAGAAATTAGAAGGTTCTCCAGAACCCTGGTGCTCCTTGAAAACAGCAAAATAATTCAAAGGAAGTAATCAGATGTGTCGTTTGTTGAATAATGATACAAGAACTCCTACACACATGTCCTCGGTAGTATAGTGGTCAGTATCCCCGCCTGTCACGCGGGAGACCGGGGTTCGATTCCCCGCCGGGGAGGATTTTTTTGTCAGGCGGCGAAGGCAGGAGTGCGTCCGCGGGCCGAACACTTGGACATTTCAACTGGTCGTTCTCTGCAACAAGCCCGCGGTGGACGTTAAACACAACGTTTCTGTAATGTCTTGTACGTTCATTGCATTAACTCGAAGACTGGTCTATAGGACTCGACTAATATAGGCTACACAACCATCGAAACTGATTCGTAAATGAAAACGAACAATTTATATTCGATTTTAACAAAATATATTCTTATTATCCGTTGATGCATTGGTCACAGAACACAGTTCCGGATCATCTGGATTTTGAGAAATGTTTTGGCCTCCCCGATCACTTATCGCCAATTACGCAAGAATAAATAGAACTTCAAATAAGATACGATTTTACAAAGTTTTTTTTTATAATAAACGTTTCTTTACAATCAGTTCATACATGTGATCAGTAAGTTAATTTGTTGGCTAATTGACATTCATTGAAGAAGATACTGATTAGTATCCAATAATGTAATAATTTATGCACGTTCAACACTTCAAAATCTGTAAAGAAAATCCAGAGGCTTCAATTTTTTATGACTTCTTGTTTCTAAACAGTTATGTAACTAATTAATGGCTGAAGTATTGGTATGGTGTTTTATTCTTTATTTATTTATATATTTATTTACAACTGTTTTTTTTCGTATTTCTTGGATGACGATGTACGCTAAAATACTATGCAAAGAAATAATCTTCCCCACTGATAAACTATTTCAGTCCTAGCTGTATGTAAGCAAAGAAGATAATGAAGCCATGTACTACGGAGGCAAGAAACCACATGCCTTGTTGGGAATGGTTTCATCGAGTACCAATAAATGTGTAGGTCTAGTATTAAAGTGTTGGCCATGGGCAGATTAGGAGGACGTGTAACTTTGTATCACTACTTCCCTGTCCCTGTCTGTCTCTGTCTCTATTTCTCTCTCCCTCCTTTTCGCTAAAGAACATTAAAATACGATGTTAGTTCGCATGATAAGAAGTATTTATTATTTCCAAATGTACGTACACGTGGCGTTATGTCTTAGCAGAATTACGGAAGGGGTGGGGGAATAGCAAATACCTGTCTTCGTGCATGCTATATTGTGAAATACGAGTGTACGCGTATTCTTGTACATGCCACGGCATGTGGTGTCGCACAGCGAGTACACAACGTGGCTGATAAGAGCACATATCGCCCGCCAGCGGTCGCGAGCGCCAAGTCTGTGTGAGAGAGTGGAAGGGGGGGAAGGCTCCTGCGGCTGCAGCTGTGCTACGCGACGCACAGTGGGCGAAACGTCGCCAAAAGAGAAACGCGTGCACCAGGGTTTTGACTTTTGCACGAAGTCTATGAGAAGGACTCAACTTCGATGTTGGAGGCATGGTGGGGATACGGACGATAAAAGCCGGCAGCTGCTATCTAAAGGGGCGCATAGACGGCTCAATATTATTGCGTAATGTGGGATGCACAATATTTTGGACGGTGGCCCTAGACGGGCAATATTATTGTATTTTGGTTTGTGCAAATACTTGTATCGTACGGAGGCGATATTGGTGTTTGTGCAATATATTGCGCAATCAACAACGTCTATGGGTCCCTTAAGGCAGCGGTCACAGGGGAACCGATTGTGGCCGAAATTTCCGTCGGTCGACGTCGGACTTGACCCACTTGTTCCAACACATGCTAGTGAATGGAAATGGGCATTCTGAACTGAACGATCTCTGTCGATTGCACCGGAAAACATGAGCTGTCAGACGAAGATCTGTTTCGTTTGATTTTGTCGGTTCCATTTGCCGGTAATCAGCTGGAGACTCAACGCCATCTGATCACTATTATATCACCATAATACCAAGACAGCCTTCAATACATGAGGATTGTCTTGGGCGTGCTTCTCGGAAATATTTCAAACAATGAACTGCGGAATTATGGAAATGTTCGGTCGATTTCGGGTGCAACATTGGGGTGCATTTCGGATGAAATAAGTCGGACAATTTCGCTCGCAACCGTCTAGTAGCGAGCGACTGATATCAGCTGTACTGTGATCGAGGCCAACACAACAATACAAACAACTACAATACAACAATTTGATAACAATAGGAAAACCAATCAATGGAAATACTATAAAACAAAACACGATACAACAATTTAATAATAATAGGAAAACAATACAATAACAACACCTTAAAAGAAAAACGTTTGAATGAAGTTCGTCCGAATGTACGCTTGAGGGGCCCGTGCGCCGTTTGTCCCAGTTGCCGGCGGCGCGGGGCGGCGCGGTGGCGTCCTTGCGACACAGGCGCCCGCGCGGCGCGTGCAGACACGCGGGTGCCCTGGCGCGCGAGATACGCGCTGCGCCGCAGAGGAAATGTGGGGCGACCGCGATAGCGCGCATGCGGCGCCGCGCGGTTTTGCGCGCCGAGGCCTTCGCGCCGCGCGTTTTTCCCACGGCAGCGGCGGGGGAGGGGGCAACTGCAGGCGCCACATGGCCGCCGACGCCCAGGCACCCCCGGTTCAGTTGATTCTTTCTTGTTTCCGGGCGCGTCGACTGCTAAGGGCATTGGCCCCGTAAGTGAAGGGTATGCGCTGGAGGTGGCGGTGTTCTATCCCCTATGGGTGGTGGGATCCGGCGCCGACCTACATGTCGGATCGGGGGGGGGTTCTCATCCAGGTACCTCCCACCAACAGGGCACTGCCCCAGCGGGGACAAACTCTCAGCCCCTTACTAGTATCCCGGCATGTGTGGTAGTGTAGTGCATGTACTGTAAGTGTACGTGTACGTACGTAAGGATGAGAATGGGACAAGGAAGAGAGAGGAAAGATAGCGGGCGGTAGCACATTTGTTACGATTCTGCTTCGGCACTCGCTTGGCATTGATCAGAGAAACCATGGAAAACTACGTATCAGAGCAGCCGTCCCACGCTAGGTATAAGGGATGGTTTTACCCAACAGATTTCTGCTCGTCTTGGCTTAAAGGCTCTCATTAATGCCTAGTTTCGCCTGCCGACGTTTATACGTCGCGTGTCCCTACCTCAACACTCGTCTCACTGCACCTTCCGCTCTCGCCGGCTCTCTCGTTACTACTCGCGAAGCCTGTACTAGAATCGCGTGTGTCTGGGCGAGAGCGTTAAGTTACCTGCTCTGTAGCGGACAGAACAGAAATAGTCGCATTGTCCTTCGAAGCACAAACAATCAGGAGGGAGCATTCCCAAGAAAATCCGGAGAAAACGGGACACCATTGTGACAGTAGGGTTTCTGCCCAGGGAAGCTTTACAGCAATCGAAAGCACTATCGGTCTTCAAAAAGTGTTGACAGTTATAGAGGAAGAAGGAATGGAGAGCGAGAGGCGAGAGGAACGAAAGGTGTGGGAAACGAGAGGCGTTGAGAACGAGAGGGGTTGAGAACGAGACGGAATTGAGAACTACAGGCGTGGGGAACGAGAAGCGTGGGGAACGAGAGGCGTTGAGAACGAGAGGGGTTGAGAACGAGAGGCATGGGGAACGAGAGGTATGGAGAACGAAGCATTGACGAGAGGCGTGAGGAAAGAGACGCGTGAGTAGCCAGAGGTGCGGGGAACGAGAAGCGATGACGAGAGGCGTGACGAATGAGAGGCGTGACGAATGAGAGGCGTGGGGAACGAGAGGTGTGGGGAACGAGAGGTGTGGGGAACGAGAGGTGTGGGGAACGAGAGGCGCGGGGAACGAGAGGCGCGGGGAACGAGAGGCGTGGGGAACGAGAGGCGTGCGGAGCGAGCGAGGTGGAGAGCGAGAAGCGTGAAAATGAGATGTGGCGTCGAGAAGCGCGGAGTCATGAGACGTGGGACGAGACGCGAGAGGGTTCCGTTTCTGAAGGCGAGAGGCGTGGGGTACGGAGTATATGTATGGTGTGGCGCGCCGCTGCAGGGGGGGAGGGGGAGGGGGTGTGGCGGGTGCGGTTTGGCCGTGTCGCAAGGCGCCGCTCCGCTCCGCACCGCACCGGCCGGCGCCGCGCCGCCGCTTCCGCTTCCGCCGGGCGGCGCAGATGCGCGAGCGCGCAGACGCACGTGGGCGCGGCCGCTCGCCCCCACCCCCACCCCTTCCCCACCCGACGTCCCCCGCCGCACCGCACCGGGCCGCGCCGCCGGCGGCGAAAGAACCTCCACGCCGCATGCACTGGGGAACTGCTCTGCCTCGCCTTTACCTTCCCATTCATTGCTTTTCCCTACAGAGTTTTGTTCTATTCTTGTCTCTTTACACTTTCTTTTTTAATGACGTCTTTTCTACATTATTTATTTAACCCCTTCTGGGTTTTTTCTACTTTCTTTGGCCTCTCTTTTGTTGAGTTATTTTCATTCTCCGATTTCGCAGTTGTTCATCATTGCTGCAATGCGTTTCATCATCTCTTTTCTAATTCTATTTAATATTTTCCCCTGAGGTTTGCTTTTAAATTTTACTATTTTGTTCGGCTTTTCCGCTTCGTTGTTTAGCGAATTGTTCATTATATATCACATTTTGTAATTACCAATTTTTCATTTCCACATTTACCTCATTTCCTCTATATTTATCTCAAATTTCAGAAAGTAATATCAGGTTGTCTTAATGGTATCACGTATTTTGTGTGTTACCGCTGAAACAGGAAAGAAATTCCGCTTTAAAAAATATAAATATGTCTCGTCGAATCACGTGAATCTTTAAAGCCATTTTGGTCGATTGGAGGCTAACTTCAGTACTATGCTGGTCGATTTCACGTAGTGCGTAGAACTCTTTTCTTTCGTGAGACCAAATCTGGATTCTGTCACGTCAAGTTGAACCGCTAACAACATTAGTAAATTTATAATGTACACATGAGAATCTCCATTTTATTTGTTGCTTCATGAAATACGTAAATTTAAATTCTATTTTGAGATTAATTGTAACATATTTCTTTTATATAAATATCATTCACTCCGCACCAGTTGTTAATAAAACTGTATTGTTCGTAAAACTGTTAACTTTTACGTGGCGCCGACATACCCTGAGTAAAAGGAGATTTGCAACGCCGAAATCCGTCCGTGCCTGGAAATTCTCGCCGTTTCTTTTGAATCGCCCTTTTGTGCCGGGGCGGGGGCCGGGCACGTCGCCGCCGCTTGTGTGTGCGCTCACACTCGGCCCTTGTTCGCCCTCCGTCACGTGCAGCGCCCCCGACACACAGGGCGCATTCAAGGAATTGAGTTCAACGCACAGCGGCTCGCTTCTTCCCCGCCGCCACCGGCCGCACGGCGATCGCCTCAATGGCAGCGCATTGACGGATGCGGTGAGGGATGGCATTGTAGCCGCCGCCGCCGCCGCCGCTGGCTACACTCGCGCGTTGCGGATTGCGCCGGTACTAAGATTGTGGAGGCGATATGGGCTGTTCAAGTTTATCAGGCATTAGGGCTACAAGTGGTACGTATGGTAGATTGATTGGTGTTTCCGGTCACCTGAACTGCTAAGGTCATTAGTCTCGTAAGTGTAGTGGATGTTTTATCGCGGGAGGTGGCGGTGATCGTTCCCCGCTGAATGGCGAAATCCGGTACCGACCTAGACGTCGGCTTGCGAGATTGTCCTTAACCGGATATCTCCCGCCAGCGGGACACCTCCCCCGCCGGGACAAGCTCAATGTTTTTTACATGTGTGGTAGTGTAGTGCATGCAAGTGAAAGTATAAGTAACGGGTGAGAATAAAACAAGGAAGAGAGAGGAAAGATCGCGATATCTGACCCATTTGTTTGGGTCTGGCATTCGCTTGGTGTTCATCGGAGAAATAGTAATGGTATATGTGCCGTGGACAAAGTGCGAATCTAGCTTCTTTCCGAATAACCCAGTTAATGTTCACATTCTCTAAAATGGGTAGATAAAGTTCGAAGGAATAGCTTCGAACTATACTTCAGGATTTACCCGAATGAAGTTGCCATTAGGAAACACGAGATATGTACTGTAGGTAAAGTACAATAAGGTGTCTTGCTGTAACACGTATCTACTCTTAGTGAACGGAGATCAAACTGTGAAAAGGACATTTCTAATGTCAGTGAGAGACAAGCAGTGTAGTTCGAGTTCCATTCTCCCCATAGCATTAGAATATTGTTTATATACAATTGATACTATCCATTTCTGGCAGAAAAATTAATTTTTCATCAGATGTGGCCTCTTTGCGTTGGACTGCAATGGGCCTTGTACTTGTCTCCAATTTTTCCTCTTCCTTCATTGACTGAAAGTTCGAATATTTTGCATCAAGAGAAATAATAACATCATTGCATTTTAAGCGGTGATAAAGACGAGATACAAAGGAGGAGGAAATTGACATATGGCCTGAAAAGTTACAAAATCATAGAAGAGAGAAAATAATATCACAGGACGAGTCGAGTTTTTTCCTGGTTCTTCCGCATGAAGTTAGCGTAGAACTGTGCACGTCCCCAAAGTTTTCCTCTATCAGTGTTATGAGTTGCGTAGCGTGCGCCGCCTGCCCAGGGCGCTCCGGGAGTCACGTCGGCGCGGCGCGGGATGTTTGGACGCGGCGGCGCAGGCGGGCGATACGCCCAGGTGCAGGTGGGCGAAGCGCCACCGCCGCAGCGCAGAGACAAAGCACGCGTGCGCCGCGTGCCGTCACGGGCGCCGCGAGCGCGCACGCGTATTTATAAACAGCGCCACCGGCGACGCGGCGCATCCGCGCGGGGGTGTCTCCCCTCCTCCTCCTCCTCCTCCCCTTCCTCCACCTCATCCCTCCCCTCCCCCGCCCTTCGCACTCCCCTTCCTCCTCTCCACCTCTCCGCCCACCCTCCCCTCCACTCAATCCCCTTCTTCCTTCCCCTCCACCCACCCTCCGCCTCCCCTCCTCTCCTCCCTCTCTCATCCTTCTCTCCCTACCACTCCTCCATCCCCTCCCTCCCCCTCCTCCTTCCCCTCCCTCCCCCTCCTCCTTCCCCTCCCTCCCCCTCCTCCTTCCCCTCCCCTCTGCCTCACCCATCCTCCCTTTCACCCTCAACTACCCACTGTCAGAATTCCTCGACTTGTCCCTATTCGTATCGTCAAATTCCAATGTATAAAAAGTGATGTTAAATTTTACGGAATTTGGCACTACTAGATTCTCACGTTTATGGAATGTTTCCCTCCCCCACAAAACCACGTTTGAGTACTTGACCCAATCGGAATTTTTTGTGTGGGTATAGCTACCCACCGTATCAACTTTATCCACCAGGCCTGAAAAATACAAATGACTCTCTTAAAAGGACTTTTGAGATATTCCAAACTGATCCGATGGTAAAAAAAACCGCATGCAATATGCAAGAATTTTGATAAATACCAAAAGTAAAAAAAAATATGTAAAAAAATATAGCGTATAAAATAGTGAACACTTTTTAAATTTATATTCTTACGCATATCATAACCAAGGTACAGAATTGTGTAGTAAGTAATAGTGAATGAAACTGCGAGGAGAGAGTCAATGAAACACTTTTCTAAAAAACTTTCTAGAAAAAAATTGATTTGTTCATTGGCTAGCCCAAAGAAACTTTCGGTGCACACTCGTTGACCTTGCAGGCAGATGGTGGTGCTAGTGGCGACTGAGATTATTTTTAAGGTATGTAAGAAATTCTGGTATAAATTCTAAAAGTGGCAAAAAATGTAGAACAAATATAGCACATAAAACAGTGAATACTTTTTTAAATTAACATTGTAAGGTAGATAATACACCATATAGCTGCTAATTTCTCACCAAGTTATAGAAGTACATTGTAAGTAATAGTGACTGAGACGATCAACAAAAAACAGAAAAGTGACTTTGCGCTGGAAATTTGATTTGTTCCTCGGTTCGAATGAACAAAATTTTCGAAAATTCGTTGTTTTTTTTTTACAAATTTAGTTTTTCGAAAGTACGTTGATCAGTTACTCTATCTCATATGTCATAGTCTTACAATATTCTTGTCTCGTCATCTTGAAACAAAATCCAACTACAACAAGGGGTGTGTAAGTACAATAAGCACTTACTGTTAACACTTGGTCGCGATTTGGGTATCGGTTTTTGAGTCGAGCTAAAAATTGGGTATCGGATTTTGAGTCGAGTTGGAATATGGTATGTTGAGTCTCGAAAATTTGTGTTCACACTCATTGGCCTTGCGGACAGCCGTAGGTGTTGGCGGCGTCAGCGTCCTGGGTCAGCGGTCTGGGTCCTGGGCGTCAGCGTCCAGCGTCAGCACAGTGGGCTGAAATGGTCTGAAACGCGAGTATTGCGTTTCAGGTA